>PVLD010003388.1:0-21019 GCA_004027595.1 Dinomys branickii
AGCAGTGGACACAGCACACTGCAGTGACGGGTGAGTTATTCCTGTTCAGAGGTCCCCCAGCCGAGGGCGGTTGGCTGGGAGCCATCTTGGAGAGGGGCCAACTGACCTCAAACTCAGAGCAGCTATGGGCCGGCTCCATCCTGGCTCCCAGTCCGACTCCTGATTTTTACCTCAGGTAGAGTGGGCTGAGCTGGCTGCAGTACAGAAGAGGTGGTAACACTAAGGGCCGGGACTTGTGAGTGTGTTTGGCAGCGTCAGGCTGCTGATGGCTCCAGAGAGCAGAAGAGCAGTGAGGAGCCATGGAGACCTGTGAGAGGCACCAAGAGGCACTGAGAGATCCATGGGCCCTGCTTGCTGAGTGGGGCTGTCTGGGGCCCACCAGGAGCTACTGACACTCAAAGCTGAGATCTGTAACACTGAAGACCATGACGCTATAGCCCTCAGTCCCCAGCTGCTAACATTAGAGGTGCTACACTTGCTAATGTGTGATGTCAGTGTAAATTGAGCACAAACCTTCAGAGAAGAGTGAACATCTTGGAAGCTGGTATGAGGACTCTTTCCTGTAGAGGGCAGCTAAGAAACAGCCAGCATTTGAAGGAATAAAGCTAAGAATTTAGTTTGCATAGAAGAAAAGGTCAAGAATGGACAAAATCCAGAAGGTCAAAGGTCAAGAAGATTTTAGATGGAGAAGTAAGTTTAGAAGGTCCGAAGGTAGAGTATGATGTCAGAAACCCACTACAGAGACGGAACAAGTTTTCCAGGGGACCAGGGCTGTACCTCATTGGTATAGGACATGCATAATGTGTGCAAGGCTCTGGGTTCAGTACTGGGGTTCATCCCCTGCCTTCCAATTCAGAATTGTTTGCATGTATGGGGTACCCATAAGATTTTTGGGATTCTGCTGAGAAGTTGGGAAAATTGTCATTTCAATGCTGTGGTATTTATTTATTTATTAAGACAGGGTCTTGCCATATAGTTCAGGCTGGCCTTGGACTCACTGTGTAGCCCAGGTTGACCTTAAACTTGTGAAGATCCTCCTACCTCAGTCTCCTGAGTGCTGGCATTACAGGCATGTACCACTATGCCCGGCTCAATGCTGCAGTGTTAGATGAAATAGCCCAAATGGACTCATTCCATTTCTTTTTTTTTTTTTTTTCTTTTGCGGTACTGGGGATCAAACTCAGGACCCTGCGCTTGCTAGGCAAGCGCTTATTCCACTGAGCTATATCCCCAGCCCAATGCTGCAGTGTTATATGTTGTAAAATAAGACTTGCTGTGAACTTGGTGCTGGCAGCATTGTATCTTTGTAGGGTTTTTTTCTCCTTCCTTTTACACTTCAATGATTTTGAAATAGCCAGCTGTGTGCTGGAGCGGTGAATAGAACAACTTGGTACATACTTACCATGTTTTAATGTGTATTAGAAACTCAGCCTTGTACGGGAATTTCTGTCATCTGCCACTTCAGATGATTTTCTTTGCATAGCTCCATAAATATTTAAATTAAAATTTGTGTTCCTATGGGTCATTTAAAATTAATTCAAAAAAGGTTACACTTTAATGTAACACTGAAACAAGTTACTGTGTTTTTAGAGGAGCCAGGAAATGGAGCTGTGGAATATAAAGTTCTTAGAAGGGAGCAAAAACTTGTCTCTAAAAGACTGGCTTCCTATCCATATTTTCATGATTAACAAAAACCACACGGTCTACAGGTCCCAAGAGGAGGCGCCGTCCACCAATACCTCATCTCATTACCTCACTGTGACATGAATTGTGCCCTGGCAGCACAATTAAAGGAAGTAGAAGCTGCCAACTATAGGCAAGATTGCCGGGACTGGTTCGTTTATTATGTGGATTCAGGCAGTAAAGTGTGTCAAAATTCTAGCTGATACTAACAAACAGCTGTCTGACTCCCAGTCACATGTAATTTAAATAAGAAAATAAAAACAAATGCAGAATGCAGAAAATATCTTGGTATTGTGTGTGTATGTTGGCTAGACATCCTTATATCTGTAGAAATTAACATGTTGGGCTGGGGATGTATCTCAGTGGCTCAGCACCTGCCTGACCAATGTGAGGTCCTGAGTTTAATTCCCGGTACAGGGGGGGGAAAAAAAGGAATTATCATATTAATCCTAACAGTAAAGAAGGTGAGGAGATTTTATGCCATATGGAATGTTACCACTTGACACTGTATTATGCTGTCTGTAAGGGGTGATATGGAAATTCATGACTAGGAGGTTCCAATTTAATAGTCCTGCTTTATAAAGTAGAATACAACTGTGCATAAAATAATGGCATCACTGATTAGCAAGCCATTTTATGTACATGTAATAGGTTGTTCATTTTTAAGACAAAAACCCCACAGCAGCCTTTCATTATGTTGATGTTCTGTGTGACAGTTGGTGGTAGTTTAGAAGCACAGAATTCAAAATGACTTTTTCCTAGGGCTGCTGAGAGACGCTTCTGTTTTACTTGCTTTTGCTGTTATATTCTAGCTTACGCTGGGAACTCGATTAAAGTAGAGAACACTGGGGAAGGGGTTTAGGCATCACCTTTATCTTCTGACAGAGGAGAGACTGTAAGAAACACGAAGAAAACTTGGAGATGCTCAGGTTTGACTGTGACCCTGGCCCGTGATGTTCTTTAGGATCGGGATGACCCAGGGTTTGGGGAACACATTACCCGGCAGTGCTCAGGGCTGGTTCCACCTTCGTAGGTTGGAGGTGGCGGTCTCTATCTGGACACTGGGGATTTCCTGGTCAGTTACCTTGGAAGAAGCAGTTCCTGGGAAGGAGTTGAAGACTTGGGTGAACCTTCAACTAAGGACAAGTGGACACTCTCGTCACTGGATCTCTTGTGGTTGCTTGTGTGGGTTGCTGTGTAGACATGCCAGTAGCTACCACTGGCAGGGATGCACCGACGTCTGTTTTTCCCATGAATGCAGATCGCAGTCTCGGCTTGGAGGGTACCCACTGTGGGCTTCTGGTCCTCGTAGGCTCTGAGAGTTGGCATAGTACATAGCCACTGCAAACCTCTGTGCGGTTGATCAGTCATGTACATAAATACAGTATCACCAGGAGGGCCTGTTACAGACACAGATATCTGAGACCCACTTCTTAAATTGTCATGATCTGAAGTGGGACCCTTACTCTTATTTATAGCAAACATCCTAGATAATTCTAGCTCATTTACAGTTTACGCTTTAGGAGATAATCTTATTTTGTGGCGAACTATTTGTTTCCCAGTCATGTAACCTACAGGCGTGATATAGGAGATAGGGAGGGTGTGGCACAGCTGGCTGGGAAAATGGGTAGGACCCATCAATCACAAGACCCCAGGGCAGCCCCGGGATCCCGTGTGTAGAACTTCTAGGGAGCTCCCGTGAGTTATGGGTGGCATCAGAAAGAGGGCCATCGCGGAAAGCGGCTATCGTACGCTAGTGTAGTGCACACGGTGTGCACTTTCAACTTTGCTTTTACCCTCTTTTTCTCTTTGTTCAGCCTAAGTTCGCTCTGCAGAGCTGGTTTCTCCCATACCCTTGTACCGCACTTTCCAAATAAACTTTTTGGCACCGGCATTGGCTTGTCTCATCCAGCTCTTTGTTAGGAACAAGAAGGACCTGGAATACTTTGGGTTGCTGAGTCCTTTCTAAAGAAACTACCCCGGAACAGATGGAACCTTTTGGAGTAGTATCAGGATGATATGTTCTCTCCCAAATAAACTCGTTCAGCAAAAACCACAGTGACCTTCTCTTACCACCCTCCCAAGGCCACCCTGATGTTCTCTGTACTTCAGTGCCACAGGACATGAGAACTAAGGCAGGATCCAGTTGGTCCCTTTGAAGCTTTGTGGAACCTCGTGGTAGGTGGTTGTGTGCTGTGAGCCTGTGGTTTAAAATGGTATGAGAAGCGGGCCCTTGGCCACAAGGCCGCTTAGTGCGAGCTGTGTTTCATGCTCTGCTTCATGGTGGCTGTCTCCTTAGGGCTTCCTCAGAGGCAGCAGCCTGGGTCAGTTTCCTGGGGAGAGAGTGAAGTCGAAGTCTGCAAAAGTTTTCTCAGGGGAAGAAATGAGAAGAAATAATTCCGGAGTTAAGGATCCAGAGAACTTAAGATGAAGGGGCTCAAGAACACAGAGGAGTGTTCAGAAGCAGAGAAGACTGCCCTTTCTCCCAAATCCTCAGGTACTAAGTAGGCAGTGAAGACCGACTTGTTTCCCTCCAGGTTGACAGGAAGAGAAGCCACTGAGGCTCGTGGGAAACGCTTCGTCTCACCCACAGCTTCCTGTGAGCATGCAGCCATGCGTGGTCTTGGAGGCTTCGTGCTGCTTGTGTGGGGAAACCAGCCCCCTACCCAACCTCAGACATCCTCAAAACCTCAGTGTCGCCTCTAGAGGGCGCGTGAGGCTCTACCAAAACCCTGAGTGTCCCCGCTGATTGGGGAATTGCCCAAGGAATTACCTTCCAAGGACTTCCTTTTCTAGGGTTCGGCAGGGCCTATGGAGTCCCAATTTGGATTCTGTGCTTCTTGATTCTGTGTCAGCCTCAGGGCCAGCCTACCCTCTCTCCCTTGCCTCAGGAAATATTCTTGGATATTCTACAGGCACTCTGTTCTGGGCCCCTTCTATCCTCTCACCTGCAGGGTCTTGGTGGCAGAATGCACCGCTTTCCTGGCGGGCACCGTTGTGGGACGCTCTGTGGTCTTCGCAACAACCTCAAGGACCCTCGGGATAGACTGGGCTCAGGGACTGGTCTAGGGATCGATCCCGGAGGATCCAAGGTAGATTTGCAGGCTCAACTTAGAAAACCATCCTTGGGAACCACCAGAATGTCAATTTCTAGGCCAGATTAGGTGAAAAGTGAATTTATGTCAACCGAGAGCAAGGTAATTTTGACCTTTTCGTCCTCAACAGATTGTTTACTCAAAGTCAGGAATGTTCATGTGGAATAGCTGTCCTTAATATGGGTGACCTAGAGGTTAATAAAGCCCAGGGAATGCTTTTTAAATTTTCTCTATTGTTTGTTCCTCTTTTGTGAAGTTCTGTAGCCAAGGGAACTGCATAGTTACAGTATAAGGCCCAGTGGCACATGACTAATTACATACTTTAAAATACAGACTTATGTTGGTTGGGTTGGCCACAGCAGGACACAAACCCTGGCAGGGGGTTACGAAGTTTTAAGGTTATAAACTTCATGGCGCTTTCAGGCAAATGAGGAATTTTTATTAATTCTTTAAATGCAAATGTCCAGTAATGTCTCCACCTGTTGCACCCCCTGCAGCACTTCAGGTAGGAAAGGATTGCAGCCTGCTCTACTGGGGGCCAAGTGGAAAAATACTGGATTACCCAGAAGTTCCCTGTTGTCAAATAGCGTAGCTGAGTATAAAAGACCCTCCCCTTCCCCCAAAGCTTCTTCCAGAGAACATGTATCCAGGGCAGATACAGAGGATTCTCTCCAGTTGTGCCCCTTGGCAGAACATATTTTAGAAGGAAATCAGCCAGTACCTGGCATGCACCTAGTATATCAGGTAAATTGTTAACTACCTGACTTTTTTTTAAACAACACAGAAATTGAGTGTGATAGTACAGCAGAACCTCTTTATTTTAAACTAGTGGTTCATAGTCTTGTTTTAGATCCCCAAATATTCCTTAAGAGCTTTTAAAAGGGTTTTTTTTTCTTGTACGATAGTAGGAAAAGTCCAGACCTACAATGACAAATCAATATGTATCCATCACTTTCGTATGCTTGCTACTTAAGGGCACTGGGTTACCATGTAAAAGACCCTAAATCTGTGATCTTTGGACCAAGTCATTGTGGGACCAACTTTTCTTTCTTTTTTTCTTTTGGTCTTTTTTGAGGCAGGGTCTCGCTTTGCAGTTCAGGCTGGCGTTGAGCTCATTTTGTACCCCAGGTTGGTCTCGAACTTGCAACGATCCTCCTGCCTCAGCCTCCCAAGTGCTGGGATTACAGGCGTGCACCACCATGCCTGGCTATTGTGGGGCCAACTTTTCACATTTTAACACATTCCTGTAGTTAAGTGTTGCTCCTGGCCTGTGTTTTTGTTTATAATACATCCCATAGAGGTTTGATAGTTCAAGAAGGATGAAATTGCTTTTAACCAGTAGTTCTCAATCTATGGTCTGAAGAATGTTGAGAAGTTGGGGAATCACATAAGGTTTGCCAAATCTGCATGTATTTTCTGTAGACTCCAGAAATAACAAGTCTTGCATATAGAAGTGCTCTGTGAAGCCAGACACCATATTTGTTTTATTTTACCTTTGTTTTCTCAGAATCTCTCTTTTTTTTGTCTTTTTGAGACAGGGTCTCACTATGCAGTTCAGGCTGGCCTTGAACTCACTTTGTAGCCCAGGCTGGTCTTGAACTCACAGTGATCTTCCTGCTTCAGCCTCTTGAGTGCTGAGATTACAGGTGTGTGCCACCACATCCGGCTCAGTATCTCTCCTGATACCTGGTTATATTCCACTTTCCACAGATATATAGACATGTAAAGGGCATAAAGAATATTTTCCTTTCTTGAGGGTATTGTAAAAAAGTATACATCTTTGTGGGATATAATGTAATAATTTTGTTTACATATATGATGTGTAAAGATCAAATCAGAATAATTTTTCCATGTCCTTCAACATTTATCATTTTTTTGTGTTGTGAACATTTAAATTTCTCTTCTGTTTTTTAATTTTGTCTGCAGGTCCTTTTATTTATTTATTTTTATTTTTAAAAGTATAAAAGAAAAACAAACAAACAAACAACCCCCCCAAAGAAAACATTAACAGAAAGACACAAAGTAGCACAAGAATAGTACAATCAAAATTGAATTATAGACAGACTGACAGGGGATTAACAATGGTTGTTGTATTACATATTGATAACTTCAAAGTGTATGCTCATGAAATCATATATAGACATACAACCTTGATCAAACAATCAATTAAGAACTGTTCCTTACCATAAAGCAACATAAGTCAATAGTGTCACCATGTTTTTTTTTTTTTATACTGGGAATCGAACTCAGGACCTTGTGTTTGCCAGGCAGGTGCTTGTGCTGCTGAGCTATATTCCTGGCCCTTCTGGTTCTTTCTTAAATATATAATAAACTGTAGTTATCCTGCTGTATTATGGAACACTATAACTTATTCCTTCTATGAACAATTTTGATTCCCCAATATATGTAAATGTTGTTATAAAAATAAAATATAAATTTATTTTAAAAACATTAGACTTTATATTTTGTCATTATGGTTTCTTTTTTATGTGATAAAATATAATACAAAATTCATCATTTAAATCATTTTAAAGTATGTAGTTAGTTCGGTGGCATTAGATATAGTTTCTTAATAGATCCTAAATATGAAAATACTACCACTTGAGACCATAATATTAAACAAAATAAGTCAGACACACAAGTGTAAACACCTGTGTGTGGGGAGAGTGAGCAAATAGAAGGTAGACAGATAGGAGATAGGGAGATGTTTTTCAGATGGAAGGAGGAAGAGGGATGGAGAACAGGAGCAGAGGGAAAAGGGATGGGAGAAAGGATTGAGGGAAAGAAATGAAAATAGCACTTTTGCAAAGGGGAAGGGGCTAAGAGTTGGAAGGGGAACGGACCAAAGGAGGAGCAGGGTTTGAAAAAAAGAAAGTGCTACCAGAGAGGGGTCCCTAAAATTGTTTACACTGAGGATTCTTATGCCCATGAAGGCTGGAAACCATTCACATTCAGTTTCCCTGACAGGTGGTCATGGGATTTCAGGTATTCGTGTTATGCATTTGACCTCTTCGGTGAGTGGTGTGGTTCATGAGGAGGCAGATAACAGTGTTAAAAAGTTCTTCCCTATAGTGAGCTGCAACTGCCTTTCTGTAATTTCCTTTTGGCCTTGTTGGTTCTTGTTGGAAGAGACAGAAGCGGGATATTATGCCTTCTTCCAGAGAACATTCTTTATCCATTGCCAATTTTCCTTTTCTTTCTTTTTTTTTAAAGCAACCGATTAAAAACTAGACTCTTTAGCAAATGTAACCAGAATTCCTCCTATTAAAAGGTAACATGGATGGCCTGGATCAAGGCCAGCAGTTTTCTGAAGCTGTTGGTTTCAAGCAGGAGCCTAAAGTGGTATCTTTCTATGGTCTGTTGGCCATTTCAGAACTTTAGAAATGTAATGGTCAATTCATTAGAAATAAACAGCGCAGCTTCAGTTTCCGCTTCCGAGGCCCACGCTCATGGAAGCCTCCCGACTCGGCCAGGGGAGAGCGGAGTTCCAAGAGCTGGTCCAGGGCTGGAGAGGGGAGGGCGCAGCCAGGAAAAGAGGCAATGGCAGTCGGGAGCAGTTGTCGAACCCAGTGTGAGAATGAGAGGTTGTGACAGCCACTGGGGCAGAGTCCTCACCCTGTGGCAACCTTCCTAATCAGTGCCTGGAGAGAATCAATGCAACTAGTACACAGCCCACCACGGGCGGCTCTGCACCTGCCTCGAGGCAGTGGCCCCCTGCCTCTCAGCTGGGTGAGCGGCTACCGGCAGAGAGCAGTGGGGAAACTCAGCGGTGAACCGCACTGGCTCCCAGGGATCCGGCAAAGGAGCGGATGGAGGCTCCAGCACCACAACGGGAGGGAGATGCAGATGGAGGTGGATTGTGTGGCTCCACGCCCTTCTCACTCCAACATCAGGCAGGAAACGTGAGCTGGGTTGCCGGGACTCAGCTCCCACCCTGAACTCTCTCTGGGAGCACCTTGAGTCTCGGCAGCTTGGGCAAGCACCGCCTGTTCCTGGCAACAATGGGACGAATCCATGGTCTTCAGGACTCACCCCATACTATTAATGTGAGCACCAAGAGGGTCTCCTTACAGTTTGCACATATGAACCTTGCATGAACCCATAGCAACAAATTAGATGAAAAGCAGCAGACTGGGAGTCTGAAAAACAACAACATACTCTATACAGCAGACCTGAGAAAATCCTCCAACTCTATTCTAGAACTAATCTTTAAATTCAGTTAATATCCTGAACTAACAGTGAGAAGGGGCCAGGGAGATTTCAAGCCCTTATACCAAGCATCGTAAGTTCGTCCAATGCCCAGCTGCAAGGGGTGGGGAACGGTAATACTGGAGATCAGGAGGAGGGAGGAGAAGAAAGGGCCTCCGGAATCGAGGCAACGGGACAGAGCCGAACGGGTCACCAAGGGCATCCCGACAGGGGCACGTGCCCTGCGGCTGCTCCGCTATGGGGCCCGCTGAGGGCACCCCATGGACTGGACCTGCCCCCACCCATAGCACAGTGACAGGGCAGAGCCAGGCGGTCCGCTGTGAGCATACGTGCTTTTCCACCTCTGACCATGGCAGTTTGTATACACCCATGTATGGCATAGTATAGTCTGAGGCAGCTATATCTCTTCCCAAGGCAAGAGCCCAGGGGTATAGATAAACCCAGGAGTACACTTATTATCACAGGGAAGATGACTGATTGAGTGGTAGGGCAACGGAGATGAGTGAGGAGAAAAATTGAATGATCAAATGGGCCATCATCTGTGTAACTGAGTAACAAAGGTGAAGGTAACATTATGTAGGACAGCATCCAGAGCTAAATCCCTTGTGTTCTCTATAATTTTGTATTTCCTCAATCGTTTTTGTATTAACAGAAGTGAAGATAACTTTATATTATACAGCATCCAGTGCTAATTCCCTACTATCTTCTCTATAATTTGGTATTTCCTTTAATGTTTTGTGTTAACTAATGTGAAGATAACATTATGTAATACAACACCCAGTGCTAATTCCCTACTATATTCTGTATAATTTTGTATTTTCTGTAATGTATTGTTTATGGCTTATTCTGGTTCATATGTCTCCATTCTTTTGTCTTTAAAATAAAAAAAGGTAACATGTAAGAATTAAAAAATTCTGCTGCCTTCTGTTAATTCTGGGTTGTAAAAGGACAGTTATAAAAAAAAAAAAAGATAAGGCAATTCAGGGCACTGAACCAAAGGTGGGAAGCATTGTACTGTGTACAGCACCTCCAGCGCATGGTTCACTGTCAGACAGTTCATTACTGGAGGTAGAAAAGTCTAGGTGATAAAGAGGTTCTTGGCAAGCTACAGGTCACTCCTGTGCTATCTTTGGACACCTCCCGCTTCTTCCTTGCTAGGGAGTATTGTGGCTTGAGTTCATATGTTGGGAACTTAATCCCTAATGTTACAGTGTAGAGAGGTAGAATTTATAAGAGGTGATTTAAAATGAAAGGATTCATATCCTCATGGTAGGGTGGGCTCATTATCATGCCAGTGGGTTTGTCATGCATAGGAGACTTCCTACCGTACTGTGCTGCAGCACAGGAGACTTCCTACCATGGTTGCCATGGTGACCTGTTGCCATGATAGGAACATGCTGCAGGAGACTTTCTACCTTGATGTGGCAAGAAGGCCCTCTTGACATGTGGGTCTCTTGATCATGGATTTCCTGACCTCCAAAACTGTAAGAAATATAATCTATATTATTTATAAAATTCCCAGTCTTTGGTATTGTTACAGCAGCACTAAATGGACCAAGATAGTGAGATTTGCATCTTCTTGACAACTTCATCCATGCATGCCCTAGGCCCTTCCATCTCCACAGGACACAACTCCCACTGGGAGAATTCTGTGGTTGAACAGGCTGGGTGAATCTTCCCCAGCATCCAAAGATCAGGCCCCAGGGTGGTCTTCGGACCACCAGGGTGACTGCCAGGGCTATGCTCTCACAGGAGAGGCTTTCTCAAAGGCAGTGGCCCAGTCCTCTCTGGTCGTTCAGTAGTGAGACATGTACTGGCTACTCTTCACCTCTCTGCTTTACCCCACCATCACCCCAGCAAAGGAAACTTGAAGTCTTTTCCCATAATCCTACATCAGCTTTAGCCAACTTTGAAAAACATGTGATTTCAGAGCCAGGTATGGGGATGCATGCCTATACTCTGAGAGGCTGAAGCCGAGGATCCCAAGTTCAGGTCCCGCCCGGACAACTTAGTGAAATCCTGCCTCAAAATCAAAAATAAAGATCTGGGGATGTATCTAACTGTAAAGGCCCTGGGTTCAATCCCCAGTACTACAAAACATAAACTTATTCTCTTTTAATCAGATATTTCGGGTATTAAAAATGTGACCCCCCCCAGCCTTCAATTTACTATGTTGACTTGTTTTTGTGGTAGTGGGGATTGAACTCAGGACCTTGTGCTTACAAGGCAGGCGCTTACACCATGGAGCTATATCCCCAGCCCTACTATGTTGACTTGTGACCCTCCTTCCTCAACCTTCCAGGTACTGGAATTACAGATATGAACGACCACATCCAGCCACCGCCCCCTTTTCTACTGTTTCCCCTTATACCTGATAGATTACTTACTTCCCTCTGTAACTTGTCTTTCTGAATTATCCATCTTAAAGATGAATATCAGTGTCAAATTAGATTCCTGACTTTATGTCTTGATGGATAATTACTATATTTAGAACACAGTGGGTTAGTGCTAGGTCACACTCTAACAAATACCAAAGGCAGTTGACTACTGAGTGAAACAATAAAAAAAAAAGCTGGTTGGATCTGCCATACTTGGCTGCCGCTTGTGTTTCCCTGATTATCAGAGGCCAGAATTAGCTACGAGTGGGAGACAGACCATGCTTTCTTCTTCCAAACTCCCACCCTGTGTTGACTCACATGGGCATTTTAAAAGGATCTAGAAGTCCAAAATAATTTGCAGTGAATACACATACTTCATTTCTAATTTTGGTCTTTTATTAAGGTCTACAAAGGAATTTTGTACTCGATATAGTGTATGGGAACCAATATCTAAATTTGGCTTTTTGATTTGCTTCCAGAAGTCATTTCATGAATGCGTTATTGAGAGTCTGGTTCCTCAGATGCTGTTTCCATAAGTGATCCTTTGGCAACAGTCACTCATACCGTGGACTCAGGAGAAGCTATTTGGGGTTGGGGGCGTGGCTCCATGGTACAGTGCTTTCCTAGCCCATGTGAGGCCCTGGGTTTGATCCGTAGCTCTTAAAAATTTACCTCGTTTCCTTTTCTCTCATCTCAAGATGCTGCTGTTCATCCATAATTTATCAGTATCCTTATAACTCTCTAGAGTCTTGTTTTAAGAATTATCTGAAGGAACAAATAAAAGTGAACTAGCCCTATCTGAGATGAATATGCACTTCTCAGATGAAGAAATACAAATGGCAAATAAATATATGAGAAAATGTTTAACATCACTGGTTACTCAAGAGACACAAATTAAAACAATGCTGGGATTCTACCTCACCCCAGAAAGAATGGCTATTATCAAGAAATCAACCAATAACAAATGCTGGAGGGGCTGTGGGGAAAAGGGAACCTTCCCACTGTTGGTGGGAATGTAGACTGGTACAACCACTGGAAATCAGTGTGGAGATTCCTCACAAAACTAGGATTAGAAGTCCCACTTAACCCATTCTGGGTATTTTTCCAGAAAAACTGAAAATATCATACCACAGAAATATACATCATGCACCCATGTTTATAGCAGTGCAATTTGTCATAGCGAAATCTTGGAAACAATCCAAATGCCCATCAATGGAGGAATGGATAAAAAGGATGTGGCATTTTTACACAACTCAGCTATAAAAAAGAGGTAAACTTGAGGCTTTTGTGGGTAAATGGATGCAACTAGAGAACATATTCGTAAGTGAAATAAAACAGACCCACATGTGTAAACATCATATTGTCTCTCTAGTAGAAGAACCTGAAAAAGTAAAAAAACCCCAAAAGGTACAATAAATATTGTGAAAGGGAAAGAAATTGCTCAAAGGGAAGGAACAACTGGGATGAAGGAAAGGAGAAAAGAAAGAAGGAAGGAAGGGAAAATATATACGTATATACAAGAATAGCTGGGATAATTGTACTGCTGATGTCTATTGGTTTATTGAAAGGAACAGCTACTGCTTAAGTTTCTTTGACCAATTTTGTATGCTTATGTCTGATAATCTGAACAACTAATTTGAAGACAACAATGTGCAATATAGCCACCATTGTTGAATTCCTACTGTCTTGTTTAGTGAAGCTCTATATCATTTCTAATGTTTTTAAAATTACTTTTTATTTAATTGTTTGATCAATCTTGCATTTTTATTTACTTATTTTAAAAATAAAAGAAAGAAAACATATTAACAAACAGACATCCATTTACAAAATAGCATAAGAACAAAACAAACAATACAGAGTTGCAGTAGGACATTAACAATGGTTGTTATATTACTATTACTATCCTCAAAGTGGTTTCTCAGGAAAACAAATAGAGATATGCAATATTGATCAAAGAAGTAATCATTAGCTGTTCCTTTGAGTAAAGCAAAAGAGACAGCAGTACAACTGTTAGCTGTCCTGTATATGCACATATACATGATTTCCCCTTTTTTCCCTTCTCTTTTCCCACACCCCAGTTGTCCTTTATTTTTGAGCATTTTCCTTTCATTTCACAATGTCTGTCACACCCACTAGTTTTTGTTGACTCTTTCAGGTTCTTACACTAGTGAGACAATACATTGCTTACACATGCAGGTCTGATTTATTTCACTTATGAGTAGGGTCTCTAGTTGTGACCATTTATCTATAAAAGTCTTGAGTTTATCCTTCTTTATAGCTGAGTAATATTCCATTATATAAAAGTACCACAATTTTTTTAATCCAATCTTCAGTGGATGACATTTGGGTTGTTTCCACGATTTAGCAATTATAAGTTATGCCACTGTGAACATGGGTACACATATATCGCTGTAATATGATGTTTTCAGATCTTCTGGGAAAATACCCAGAAGGGGACTAGCTGGGTTGAATGGGACCTCTAGACCTAGTTTGCTGAGAAATCTCCAAACTGATTTCCACAGTGGTTTCACCAGTCTGAATTCCCACCAGCAGTGGAGAAGACTTCCTATGTCTCAACAGCCTTACCAGCATTTGTTATTGGTTAATTTCTTAATGACAGCCATTCTTACAGGGGTGGGGTGAAATCTCAGTGTTGTTTTAATTTGCATTTCTTGAATGACTAATGATGTTGAACATTTTTTCATGTATTTATTTGCCATTTGTATTTCTTTCTCTGAGAAGTGTGTATTCATCTCAGATGCCCATTTTTGGATTGGGTCTTTGAATTTGGAGGGGCTGATGTTTTTTAATTCTTTATATGTTCTAGATAGAAGACCTTTGTCTGAGGGACAGTCAGCTAAAATTTTTTCCCAATTTGTGGGTTTTCTTTTTACTCTGCTGGTGATTTCTTTAGATGTGCAGAAACTTTTCAGTAGGATGAAATCCCAGTTGTTGATTCTTTGAAGTACTTCACGGGCAGTTTGGTTTTTGTTCATGAACTCTCTGCCTACCCCTATGTCTTCAAGGTTTTTACCTACTTTCTCTTCCAATAGATTTAGCGTTTCTCTTTTAATATTGAGATCTGTGAACCATTTTGACTTGAGTTTGGTACATGGTGATAGACTTGAGTCTATTTTCAGTCTTCAACAAGTGGCAAACCAATTTTTCCATCACCATTTATTAAAGAGGGTATCATTCTTCCAGTGAGTTTGTTTGGCCCCTTTGTCAAAGTTGAGGTGGGTGAGTGTGTTTGTGGTTGTGTCTGTGTCTTCCAGTCCATTCCATTGATCTTCTGGTCTGTTTTTTAGCCAGTATCATGTTGATTTTATTACAGTAGCTTTGTAGTATAATTTCAGGTCAGGGATTGTAATTCCACTTGACTTGTCCTTGTTGCCCAGGATTGCTTTTGCTATTCTGGGTCTCTGCTGGTTCCAGATGAATTTAAGGAATGTTTTCTCTAGATCTGTGAGGTATGCTAATGGTAGTTTAATGGGAATTGCATTAAATATGTACAACAATTTTGGTAGTATGGCCATTTTCACAATGTTGGTTCTTCCTATCCATGAGGAAGCAATGTTTTCCCATTTATTGAAATCCTCTTCAATCTCTTTTCTCAGAGTACTGTGGTTTTCATTTTACTTCTTTTGTTAGATTGATTCCTAAATATTTCAACTTCTTGGGTGCTATTATGAAAGGTATGGATTCCTTAATTTCTCTCTCAGTCTGTTTATTGTTACTGTATAGGAATGCTACTGATTTTGGGATTTTGACTTTGTATCCAGCTACACTATTGAATTTGTTGATTAATCCAAGGTGTCTTCTTGTGAAGCTTTTGGGGTCTTCCATGTAAAGTATCATGTCATCTCCAAGTAGTGATAGTTTTACTTCTTCCTTTCCTATCCTTATTCATTTTATTTCTCTTTCTGGTCTAATTGCTCTGGCTAATGCTTCCAGAACTATGTCAAACAGGATTGGTGACAGTGGACATCCTTGTCTTGTTCCTGATTTTAAAGTGAAAGCTTTCAGTTTTTGTCCATTTAGTATGATATTGGCTGTTGGTTTGTCATAGATGGCTTTGATCAGGTTGAGGTAAAGACCATCTATTCCTATTTTCTGTAGAGTTTTTATCATGAATGCATGTTGGACTTTGTCAAAAGCTTTTTCTGCATCCGTTGAGATGATCATATGGTTTTTGTCTTTGGTTCTATTGATATGGTGTATAACATTAATTGATTTGAGAATACTGAACTATTCCTGCATTCCTGGAATGAATCTGACTTGGTCATGGTGTGTGATTTTCTTGATGATTTGCTGTATTCTATTTGCTAGTATTTTATTGAGTATCTTTGCATCTACATTCGTTAGGGAGATTGGTCTGTAGTTCTCTTTCTTGGTTGGGTCTTTCTCTTGTTTTGCTATCAGTGTAATACTTGCCTCCAGAAATGAGTTAGGGAGAATTGCTTCCTTTTCAATTTCATTGAAGAGTTTGAGGGGTGTTGGTATTAAATCTTCTCTGAATTTCTTGTAACATTCTGCTGTGAATCCATCAGGACCTGAGCTTTTCTCTGTTGGTCAGTTTTTAACCACATTTTTCTCATTTCAGATCCTTCCTGGGTCCAGGGGACCCACTTCTCTCCTTCTTGTCTTTCTCATGTTACTATATTCCAGTGTCTGGGTGGTGATCCTCCATCAGGATCTTTCTCTGCTGCTTACCTGGTCACCATCTTCCTGGAAGTTAACCACATTTTTAATCTCATTAATTGATATTGGGTTGTTCAGGATTTTTATATCTTCTTGACTCAAACCTGGTAATTCTTACATATCTAGGAATCTGTCCATTTCATCTGTGTTTTCTATCCTATGGGAGTAAAGATTTTCAAAGTAGGTATTAATGATCTTCTGAATTTCTGTAGAATCTGTAGTAATTTCATTCTTTTCATTCCTTATTGCATGAATTTGAGTTTTTGCCTTTCTTTTCTTGATGAGGTTGGCTAGGGGTTTATCAGTTTTATTTATTCTTTCAAAGAACTAACTCTTTGATTCATTTATTTTCTGTAGGGTTTTCTTCATTTCAATTGCATTAATTTCTGCCTGATCTTTATAATCTCCTTCCTTCTTTGGGCTTTGGGCTTGACTTGTTCTTCTTTTTCTAAAAGTTTGATGTGCAGCATTAGGCTATCTATTTGTTCTTTTTCTGTTTTCCTTATGTGTGAGTTCATTGCTGTAAATTTCCCTCTGAGGACTGCTTTCATTGCATCCCACAGATTCTGGTAACTTGTATCTACAATTTAATTTGTTTGCAGGTATGTTTAAATTTCTTCTTTAATTTCTTGTGTGACCCATTGGTTGTTCAGGAGGTTGTTGTTTAATTTCCAAGTGTTTATGGAGTTTTTGGAGTTCCTTTTGTCATTAATCTCCAACTTCATTGCACTGTGGTCAGATAATATGCATGGGATAATTTCAATTCTTTTGCATTTAGGTAGGTAGGCTCTGTGGGCTAGAATGTGGTCTATTTTAGAGAAAGTCCATGTGCAGCTGAGAAAAATGTGTATTCTGACATTGTGGGGTGGAATACTCTGTATACATCTACCAAGTCCACTTGTTCACAGCTTTGGTTCAGATCCATTATTTCTTTGCTGATTTTTTGTCCAGTTGACCTACCTGTTTGTGTCAAAGGGGTGTTGAGGTTCCCTCTTACAATAGTGTTATTAATTATATGGGTTTTCATGTCTGTTAAGACTTGTCTTCTGTAGTTTGGTGGTTCAATATTTGGTGCATACATGTTTACAGTTGTTATCTCATCCTCTTGCAGTTTTCCCCTAGCAAGTATGTAGTGACCTTCTTTATCTGTTTTGATTGTTCTTGGTTTACATTGTCTGCAAGCATAATAGCTACTCCTGCTTTTTTTCTGGGAACTTGTTGCATGGAGGATTGTTTTCCATCCTTTGATTTTCAGTCTATGGATTTCCTTTTCAGTAAAATGTGTTTCCTGTATACAGCATACTATTGGATTTTGTTTCTTAATCTACTCAGCCAGTCTGTTTCTTTTCACTGGTGAATTGAGGCCATTTACATTTATGGTTATAATTGGTATGTGTTGGCTTATCATTGTCATGTTATTTACTTGCTGTTGTTTTCTTACTTTTTTACCTATTTAATTGCTTGCTCTTCTTGAGGGTTCCTTTCTATTGTTGTTCTTGAAATTGCATTCATCTTCTTCTCTGTCTAGAATGTCTTTTAGTGCTTTTTATAAGAATGGTTTGGCACTCATGAAGTTCTTCAGTTGCTCTTTGTCATGGAAATATTTTATTTCTCCATTAAACTTGAATGATAGTTTGGCAGGATACATCAATCTTGGTTGGAAGCTGTTTTATCTTAGGACCTGTAATACTTTGCTCCAAGCTCTTCTCAATTGGATGGTTTGTGTTGAGATGTCTGCTGTGATTCTGATAGGCTTTCTTTCATAGGTGATCTGTTTCTTTTCTCTAGCAGCTTTTAATATTCTGTTCTTTCGCTGGCGATCTGGGATCTTGATTATTATATGTCTGGGTATAGTTTTATTATGATTATGACTAGTAGAAGTTCTATATGCCTCATTTACCTGTACCTCAGGTTCTGTTTCCATGCTTGGGAAATTTTCTGCTATTATTTCTGCAAATATTCTTTGTACGTCATTTGTGTTGCCTCCTGCTGTTTCATTGACTCCTCTTACTCGGACATTATTTCTCTCTGCCTTGTCTTGCACCTGTTGAATTGATTTTTCCTGAGACCTTGTTGATTTTAAGAAATCCTTCCTTTCATGATTGCTAGCTGCCGTGCTGTCTTCAAGATCTGAAAGTCTATCTTCAGCTTCATTCAAACAATTTTGCAAGCTTTCAGTGGAAGTTTTGATTTCTTGGAAATTTCTTTGAGTCTGTTTCATGAGTTCTAATTCATTCCTATATTGCTCGTGTAACGTTTCCATCCACTGCTTATGTTCATTTATTTTTTATCTGTTTATTCTCTACATGTGTGGAGCATTTCTTTCATTATTATTGCCATTTCATTTTTTTGCCTGAGAGATTATATCTGATCTGATCTCTTCTACGGCCTGATAGAGTTGTTTCTTTACTTCCACTGAAATCATTTCAGCAATTTCAGGTTTGTGTTTACCAAATTGTTATACGTCGATGTCTCCTGGACTTGTTCTGAGTGGGGTGGAGTTCTGAGGTTGTGTTTTAGTTCTTCATCTTGTCATGTTTGATGCCAGAGGCAGAATGCTCAGCCTCCCTCTTCTCTGGTAGTTCAGCAAAGGTCACTAGTGGCCTTAGTTTTCTTGGTGGTCAGGCCTGCCCCTCAGTGTCCGCTGAGATGCGCTGCTTAGTCTGGGTCTTCTGGTAGATGGTGAAGTGTACCTAGTTCTCCCAGGTCTCAGGTCTCAGATGCAAACTGTGATGTCAGTTGATGGCAGACCATCTGATCCAGCAACCCCTTGTAGTTCAGGGCACGTGTATGACCCTGAATCTGGTTGCACCAGTGGCACAATCACAGACCAGTGGTCCTGTGACTCAGGCAGTTCAGGGTATAGGCAAAACCCAGACACAAACTGCAGGGTCAACAGTTTGTGGCCCACCTGATTCTGTGTCTCCAGTCAGTTCAGGATGCACATAGGATCCAGACATGGGCTGCACCAGCAGCAATCACAGACTGGCTGTGTCTGTGACATCCAGGAGGTCAGGGTGCAAGTGAAACCCAGACCCGATCCACAGTGTCAGCAGCTTGTGGAGTGCCCACTTCTATACCTCACTCAGTGCTGGGCACACACAGGGAGGGCCCATGCATGAACCCTGGTGAGAGCAGTTCACGGGCTTTCTGAGTGAGGATCTCCTGTCTGCACCAGGGGCATGGAGGGCAGAGACTCAGACTGTAATGGTGGCAGGGTCATGGGTCACCCACTCTGCCCCAGGAAGTAAATGGGAAATACCTGGTTCTCTTGGCAGGATTCAGCTGGGAACCATGCTGTCAGTGGGTTGTGGCCTGCCTGATTATGCATCTTGAATCAGTTCAGGATGCACACAGGAGCCAGGCATGGGCCACGCCAACAGCCATCACAGACTGCCTGTGTCTTTGACTTCCAGGAGGTCAGGGTGCAAGTGAACCCCAGACCCTTGCCACAGTGTCAGCAGCTCATGGAGCACCCACGCCAGTACCTTACTCAGTGCTGGGTACGTGAAGTGGGGGCCCACACATGAACCCCAATGAGAGCAGTTCATGGGCCTTGTGAGTGAGGATCTTCTGTCTGCACCAGGTGCACAGTGGGCACAATCTTGCATTCTTAGTTCTGGTAATCTGAACAACTTTATTGAATATAACAATATGTAATATAACTACCGCTGTTAATTCTTATCATCTTGTTTTGAAAAACTGTATTATTTTTATTATTTTTATGTTGTTTTTTTTGTCTTTGTTGTTATTTTTTCTCTTTAAATTAAAATTTTAAAAATGTGAACTAGCCCTGGCTAAGACTCTGGAGTTGAATGTAGCTAAACCAACACAATTGGGCTTATATGTTTTCTACACTCAAAACTGACCCATTCCCTTTTCATTAGGACAGGAAATACCATTACCAACTAAGAAAAAATTTTGATTACTCTTTCACAGAAACCAAAAATTCTTTTGATCATTACCCCATGGTGATCATTTAAATTATACTTCATGACAGATTCCAGAGAATTCTGGGATTGATGGAAATGCCCTAGCCATGTGATCAGTTTTTTTTTTTTGAGACAGGGTCTTACTGTGTAGTTTAGACTGGCCTTGAACTCACTATATAGCTCAAGTTGGCCTTGAACTCTCCGTGGTCCTCCTACTTCAGCCTCCTGAGTGCTGGGATTACAGGCATCACCATACCCAGCTTTGTGTGATCAGTTTCCACAATAATTTTTTTTTTTGTCTTTTTGAGACAGGGTCTCACTATGCAGTTCAGGCTGGCCTTGGGCTCACTTTGTAGCCCAGGCTGGTCTTGAACTCACAATGATCCTCCTGCCTCAGCCTCCTGAGTGTTGGGATTACAGGCATTACCATGTCCAGCTTCATGTGATCAGTTTCCACAATGATTCTTTGTATCTATTAAAGAGTCTAAGTCTGCCCTTGGCCATCTCTTCACCACAGCATGGCATTTTCTCCACCGGAATCTATAATGTTCATCTCCTCTCTTAGAAGCAAAATCACCCTGCGGCTGCTCTGCTGTGGGCCCCACGGATGATCTGCAGTGGGCCCCGTGGCTGCTCCGCTGTGGGCTCCGTGGCTGCTCCTCTGCTGCTCCACAGTGGGCCCAGTGGCTGCTCCGCTGAGGGCCCCACTCAGGGCACCTCGTGGACTGGACCCGACCCCACCCATAGTAGCACAGCGACAGGGCAGAGCCGAGCGGTCCACTGTGAGCATAGGTGCTTTTCCACCTCCGACCATGGCAGTTTGTATACACCCATGTATGTTATAGTATAGTCTGAGGCAGCTGTGTCTCTTCCCAAGGCGAGAGTCCAGGGGTATAGATAAACCCAGGAATACAGTTATTATCGCAGGGAAGATGACTGATTGAGTGGTAGGGCAAAGGAGATGAGGGAGGAGAAAAATTGAATGATCAAATGGGCCATCATCTGTGTAACTGAGTAACAA
>PVLD010003388.1:21119-143831 GCA_004027595.1 Dinomys branickii
TTAACAGAAGTGAAGATAACTTTATATTATACAGCATCCAGTGCAAATTCCCTACTATCTTCTCTATAATTTGGTATTTCCTTTAATGTTTTTGTGTTAACTAATGTGAAGATAACTATGTAATACAACATCCAGTGCTAATTCCCTACTATATTCTGTATAACTTTGTATTTTCTGTATTGTTTATGGCTTTTCTGGTCCATATGTCTCCATTCTTTTGTCTTTAAAAAAAAAAAAAAAAGAAGCAAAATCATTCCTGTCTTCTCTGAAAGCACTAGGAGGGTGTGTATAGCACAGTGTGTGTTCAATGTCCTTGGCACACAGTGGGAACATTACTGACCTGCCACTAATAGGGTACACGTTTCCTTTGACACTGTTTCCAAATAACAAAGTCAGGAGGCCCTGGGGATGATAAGAAGAAGGGGAAATATACAAATAAAGGAGGTTTGGAAACCATATCAATTTTGTACCACTGTGACAAAATACCTGAGACAAACAATCTATAGGGAGAAAAGGGTTATTTTTTCTCATGGTTGCAAAGGTTTTTTAGTCCGTGGTTAGTTGGCGTTGCTGGCTGTTGGGTCTGTAGTGATGCCCCTCACTGCGCTGGGATCATGTGCTGGAGGAAATGGCTCACCTCCTGGTGGCCAGGAACAAAGAAGATGGAAAGGACCAGGGTGTTAATGTCTCCTTCAAGGTGCACTTTCAACAATCTAACTTTCTCCTACTGGGCTCTGCTTCTCAAAGATCTCACCATCTCTCAGTATGGCCGCCAGTTGGTGATCAAGCCGTTAACACATGGACCTTTGTGGGCCTCTTATCCCAACTGCGGCATTGGATAACTATGCTTTATGGGCCTAATGCGGGTCTCGATTTAAACAAGAACAGTGGAAAGAATACTTTTGAGATGATTGGGAAATGTAGCCATGGATTGGGCACTGGAGGATGCTGAAATACAGTTGTTGGTCTTAGTAACTGTGATCATTGTGTAAGGTTAAGAAAAACTTCTTTTCTATTAGAGATACATTTTTATGTTGGAAAGGATGATATATTTGGGATTTGCTTTGAAGTATTACAAAATGATAACATAAGATTGAACGAATGCTAATTATTGAAACTCTATCCTGAACTAAGACTCATTATATTACTTGTGTTCATTGTGTACATGCTTAGAAAATTCCAGAAGACATCATTTTTTTTGTGTGAGCAAAAAAGACATATTTTTTCCCACTATTAATTTGTTATTGTCATTTTTCTAGTTGCAGAGAAGAAATATTATGCAATTTAGGTCTTGCTTGTATTAATTTTAATACCGAGGAGGTAATTCAGTTAATCATTGTGTTAAGTAGTTACAATAACCGATTATTATTTTTAAAGCTAACTACTGTATTTCAGGTGCTTTACAAATATTTAATTACTAACTCTATAGTGCGGGGGTTATGGTTTTCTCCTTTTGAGGTGGAGGAAATTGAAGTTGAAGTGGATGAGTGCAAAGTCGATGTGGCTAGCTGGCGATGAAACCCGAGGCTTGGACACAGATCTGTGAAATTCGAAAACACTTGTTCTTTGTGCTGGCCTCCGTCTCGTCTCGTTCTGTTTGTATCTGGAATCTGGCTGACTAACTACGACAGCAAGTCAGCTGGCTACTTAAGTAGGGTCCTCTGAAAATGTAAGTCAGAGTACGTCACTCCTCTGCTGAAAGCCTCCCACTGACTTCCCATCTCACCTGGGTCAAGTCCGAGATGTTCTGGGGGCCTGCAGAGTCCTTCATGATCACACCCTCCCTGACACTCCATTCACTTCTTCCCTTTGAACTTCCCTCTTCCATTTGCTGAGCCTCCTGTCTTCAAGTGCTTTTCCTTGGATGTAGAGAGTGTCCTGCTGACTCCCATTACTAGGCGTTCCCTCTTCCTTGTTTCTCTCGGTCTGTTCCCGTTCTGTCATCTCCTTCCCGCTGGTTGTGGTACTATCGATTGAACTCAGAGCCTTGAGCATGCAAGGCGAGCACTCTACCGTGGTTCTACATCCCTAACCCTTTTCAGATTTTGTTTTGAGACAGGCTTTTGCTAGGTTGTCCAGGCTGGCTTTGAATTTGGATCCTCCTGTCTCAGCCTCAGTAGGCTGGGATTCTAGGCATATACCATGGTGCCGAGCTCCAAGGCCGTCTTACCCGAGACGACTTCCCTGCTTGTCTGTGTAAAGCAGCAGTTCTTCCTGGCTGACATGATTATGTACTTGTTTACCTCCCCTCTGCAGAATGGAAACTCAGTGGGGACAGAGGCTTTGACCGTTTATTTACTGTTGTACCTGGAGCACCTAAAGCAGTACATGGCACATAACAGTTACTCAATAATATCTGTTGTATCACTGGATATTTCAGTGCCGTCAGCACAGGGGCCTGGGTCCCTGAGTTACACAACTGGACTGGAATTGCTGATAAGGCCAGCAGTCCCCTTTGTACCCTGTTTCATAACGTGAACATCTGTACCCAGTTGCCTGACTGTGAACAGGCTTCCTAATTCTTCTTAGTTATAGTTTCATCATACATAAAACAGAGATAATAACTATGAGGTAATTACATGATTATGAGATAATTATGTAGAACACTGAACAAGCTATCCGGATCAAGTCTCCTTTTTATGGTAATTCAGAAGTGCCCCCACCCCCCAACTCACAGCTCTATAAATTCACTTTCACCATCCCGGACATCTGATCATGCAGCCAAGAGTTCTGAAAGGCCTTTGGCTGGAAAACTGAGGATTTGTTGAAGCCAGTGCTTCTCTCTCTCTCTCCCTCTTTTGTTTGAGCATGCAGATGACACGAAATGAAAACTCCTCTGATTTATTGAATTAGCTTCTCCAGTGTGGTTTCTACTGCCAGATGATCAGTTTGCTACACGTCATTCAGAGTGGGGATTTGATAGTACGTAAACCACAGTGGTCTCTGCTGTCTCTTTCATACACCCTTTCTTTTTATTTAATCAAAAATCTCCAGGTCACCAAAAGTTTGCACAAGGATTTGCTATTTTAATTTTCTGGGACTTAACAAATTAGCTATTATTATGAGATAAACCTCAAAACATTAAGAGATGTTGGCTAAGGGGTTAAATTAAAAAAAAATATAGACACATTGGTAAAAAGAAGTTTGTAATCCCAGGTAGTATTTTTTTCAGGTTGAGTGTAACCACAGGAATGTACATTAACAAAGTAATAAGCTAATTAAGTAACACAAATGTTTTATTGTCTGGGTATTAATGCTTGAAGGTAATGTCTTAGTTTACAATGGCAAAGGGAATTTATTAAGGGGGGGCTATTTGACAGGAATCTTTTGGGGCCACAAGTTATGTGCAGGCTGAGATAATCAACAGTGCATTCCCTCAGTGTATGCAGAAGCATAAAGAAGAGAACACGCTGCAGCATACACTTCTTGATTATTGTATCGTGGTGTTTAGACTACAGGATCTTGGGAAGAGAAAAGGAGGAAAAAGAAAAGGAGAGGAGGGGAGGTAGCCAGTCGCTGCGTGGGAGGCTGGAAGTTAGTGTTCTTGTCAGCCGGCGGGGAGACAGACCGGTGCTGGATTCTGGGATTTAATATCTAACAGCAGGAAGCAAATGAGCACCGAGCCACACGGTTCCTTTCCTGGCCATCTTTAAACAAACAATGACATCCCAAAGTACAAAGGTGGGTCTGGCACACAAAGTTGGGTTTCCTGGTGGCTTCGTCCTCTACCTTGGCATTTGTTCTGTGTTGTCTGTGTTCATAGGCAAAGCAGCAGACATGAGGTAATGAGCAAAGAAGGGAAGAACACAATAATGACCATTCCCTAAGGGCTCTGTTTACTCTGTGCCTTTGGGGAGATAGAGAAGGGTGGGAAGAGTCTGCATCGCCTCTGTCTTGGGTGCTTCTATGGCCTGCACTTGCTTCACTGGACAGTGCGGTTACCCAGGGTTGCGTCATAACTACTGGAGGGCTGGTGGGCTGGGAAAGCTGGTGTTGCAATCAACCATTAAGTGGTACCTGTCAGGACTGGTGAGAATAGTGAGTGCCAGGAGCTCCTTGGCGCTGGGCATAAGCAGATGCTCAATAAGTATTTGGAGTGATGCCCCGACGTGGGCTTTGGTATCTTAGTCATAGACACCATTCCTTTACCAGTGTGTCCCAGACTATCCGGGGTCTGCACTGGAGAACTGAGAGCTACTGGGCTGGTTTTGCTCATGTGTCCCTGCTTCATCTGCAGGTGACAGTAGGATCCGCGACCCCGAGGGAAGGCCAAGAACACAATCAAGGACTTGAGATGGCAAAATTGTCAATGGACCCATGTGCTGCCCCCAGACTCTGTCCAAAGGACAGAGTTTAAATGGTGTCTCTGAGTGTCACTACATGCACTCCTTTGGCTAGTTTTCCTGCTTTAATTGTTGTAAGGCTTTATGCAAGTTCAACTAAAAATTTGTTTTTGGAAAGAGCTATGAGATATAACCTATGCCAGCAAGTAGAACACTCCTGTGAACTCCCTTGGACAAAAAGGCCTTGCAGGTAACTAAGAAGTAACTGGGAAGTGAAGCGACTAATGCTGAAGGGTAATCCGAGTGTAAAAACTTGGCACTAGGGGGAGCCATGGCTGAAGGGAGCAGCATGGTGTGTCTGACCCCAAGGCCTCTGGTCCCCGCAGGCAACAGTTATCAGACCTGGGAATCACCTTCTGAGATCACTGTAATAATAAAATGGCCTTAGGGCAGAGACTAGAGTGGAGGATGTTCCTGAAGATGCCTGGTGCCATGCGAGGAAAGGGTACTGTCTGTCATTATGTGGGTAGCAGAGTTACCCTTAGGAGGCAGGATCACAAAGCATTCTGTGGCAAGGGATGCTAGAGGAATCAAGGCTTGGTGGGATCTGAGACAGTCCATATGTCCCCTTATGAGGGGAAAGACTTCCAGTGAGCAACTCGGCGAAAGAGATGTTTAGGGAAACAAAGTTTTACTAAGTGACAGTTACCCAGATGGGTTGCCAGTTTCCCATTTTGCCAAATTCCATCCTTTGTTAGCAGTATAAACCAGAGTGAAAGCCAAATTATTTGTTTTTATATATTCTTTTTAATGATTTGAACATCAGTGTCATTACTTGGTAATTTGCAGTTTTATGTTCTTCTCCATTTCCCACTAGGACCCAGTCGGCTAAGGAATATTTGGCTGGCAGACAACAGGAAAATAGCTCGCATAGCAACTGAAGGTGTATGTGTTATTCGGAGACATCATGGCTCTATAAAATCAACAAGGAAAATCCAAACACAGATCCAATAACCACTCCTCAGTTTTAACTATAGCTCGCCTCAAGGAATCCTGGTGTTCTAGAAACACCACCTGTTCATCTTTCTGTATCTCTGTTAAAGCCCAGGTGTGGGAATGGAGGAAAAAATTTCCAAGCCAAATTACTATGTAATACTGTTATTAATAATATTTCTTTGTGTGAGACATCTGTTGGTGTGTTTTCCTGATAGGCTTTTTGGGAAATGGTGTAGATTAAGCCACAGAATGGACAGAACCATTGCTTTTCAGGATCGTTGCTTTGCTCAAACCTTCTCTCCCCCAGCCTGCTGCTAAGAGTCACACAGGGGACCAAGTGAGACGTTATATAGGACAGCTTTTGCACAAGGTTGAGAATTCCTCAGATACCATGCCAGAGGTGAGGCTGACTAGAGGAGGGGGAATCCAGCATACACCAGCATCTCAGGGTCTATTGCCCTCTTCTGAACCCATAAAGGTTTAGTGTGCTGAGAGTTGTCGGGACAGAGGAGAGCCTCTACTGTCTGAAAGCGTGGATAGGGATGGGATGGGAAGGAGGGCAGCAGAGATTTGGAGGACAAGTCTCAAAAGCAGCCTGGAATTGCCAACCTGGTCTGAGAAGCTGCTGCTCCCATATGACCAACTGTGGCTTACCAGTAGAGGCAACTTCCTAGGTGGTGACAAAAGGAAAGACGACACTTCTCTTAAATGAATACATGCGGGATGGAACATGAGGCTGAAGGTGAAGACCGGATGCGGATTGGGTAGTTATCAGAAATCAACTAAGACCAGCTAGACAAGGAGGAAGAAGACAAGAGGGTGTCAACAACACAAGCTTCTTGGATTTAGTCTAAGAGAACTGAGGACTCTCCTGAGAGGTTCAGACCCAGGCAAGAGGTCTGACCAACAGATTCAGAACACCTGGCCTCTTTGCCACTGAATACATCTTATAATGCAGTTAGATTTTTCTTCCTATAAAAAACCTTGATATATATCACTTCCTGCTCAAACAGATGTGGGTGACTCTTTGTTGTGTAAAAGACCAAGTTCCAACTCCTTAACCAAGTATTCAAGAGCCTCAACAATCTGGCCTTATGCAACCTTTCCAGACATTTTAATTGCCTTTGACCTGCTTAATCCTACTATTTTACTCTTCTGACAGGTTTTTCTTTTCTGGTGTTGTTGCTGCTGTTGTTGGTGGTGGTGGTTTGGTTGGTAGACTTGGTTTCCAGTTGAGCTATTTCTCTGCTCACATCTTCTCAACAACATTTGACAGTCTCCTCAAGATGTCCTCTCTCATTTCTCTCATAGTCCCTTAACTATTCTTCAGTTGTATGTTGTACTCTTTCTAAATCCTTGCTGGTCTTCCTTCCTTCCTTCCTTTCCTTTTTTTTTTTTTTTTTTTTTTGAGAGAGGTTCTCGCTATGCAGCCCAGGCTGGCCTCATAACCATCCTCCTGCTTCAGCCTCCTAAGTGTTGGGGTTACAGGTGTGTGGCATCATGATAGGCAGCTGGTTTTTCTTTTTGTACCTGGCTCACAAAAGCTAAGGTGCCTTAGGGATGTGTCTAAGGCCCAGGTTTTTTTTCCTACCTGCACTCCCACCCTGGGTGATCTCAACCGTGGCAGGCTACATTACTGACACCAGAGTTAGCCGCAGTCTTGAGAGTGTCACGCGCCGCCCCCCCATGCTTCCTTTCACCTTCATGAGCCACTGCCATTGTCATTGCCTGGCTGGCCTGCGGGTCCCGAGACGTGAGAAATACGAGCAGAGCTGCCCATGTGACCCACAGACCCACAGATGGAAACAAAGATGCCCAGCTTGAGCTCCAGCCCATGTCACATGCGAATAAAAATAAATTGTTGTTGTTTTATGCCACTGACTGTTGGGAATGGTTATATGGTCATGGCAAACTAACATAGCATGTGTTTACTTAGGGCTCCTAAATATAGATGTGGAGCCTTTGACCTTGCTTCTTTAAGCTCTGGACTTGTGTATCCAGCTGAACACTTGGCCTCTCTACTCAGTGTCTAACATGCATTAAAAAAAAAAAAAATCCAAGATGTGCTGGAACACTTTGTTTTCATTGCTAAAATCTGCTTCCCCCTCACAAGTTCTAGCATCATCCTTCCAGTTGTTCAAGCCAAAGAGTCAGGAGTCATTCTTTTCCTTCTTGCAATATTTGTTTACTTATCTTTGCTGTACTGGAGCTTGAACCCAGGGCTTTGTGCACAGTAGTCAAGTACTCTACCAGGAGCTGTATCCCTTGCTTTTTAATTTTTATCTTGAGAGGAGATCTCATTAAATTGCTCAGGCAGGCCTCAAACTTGCCATCCTCCCGTTTCGTCTTCCCGAGCAGCTGTTGTTCTAAGCATGTGTTACCATGTCCACCTAGGGCTCGGTTTTGGTTTGCCTTTCTCTCATCATTGAATCTACCAGCAAAGCCCTATGGGTTTTTCTGCAGACTCCTGTGTGTAAATCCAGCCATGTTTCCCTGTTTTCATAGACAGGCTGGTTTGGAATGCATGAGAGTAGCTCAGGTCCTGCTTCGTCCCTCCAACTGCTACTCAGCATTGCCTAGAATGAGTTCCAAGCTCCCACAAGGCTCCTGTGTTCTGATCCCATTAGCCGCACTGGGTCTCTTGCTGTGGGCACTTTGAACACTTGCTGCTTCTTCCGGCTTGGGGCATCCACTTCTGATTCCCTTTACTCTCACTTCCGGCTCCCTTTACCCACAATGCTCCCCTGCACCACTTCAACGGCCGCTCCTTCTCCTTGTAGAGTGACCAGCTCCACTGTTACCTCCTTGGAAAGGCCTTCCACCTCTGCATTATCTTGGGTAGTTGCCTCCTGCCAGGAGTGAAAATCTTATTTCCTTTGCAGTATTTAAAACAATTTGCAGTTATTTTACTGACTTGTTTGTAAGTTGGTCGTCCCTCTCCCTGCTGCCCCTCTTCTTTGCTTTTTATTTTTGTTCTCCTCACTTTTTACAGAGGAAAAAACAGGCAAAGAAGATGAGGTGACACAAGTGAATCTGCTTAAAAAGCAGGACAGGTAAGCAGAGGTCTCAGGGTGATCAAAGTAGGGTGATTTGGAGAATGCCCTTTGGGCCCAGACAGGGACAGCAGAGCATTTGGCTTTCTGGGTCCTGACAGAAGTGAGTGACTCCCTTGATGACAGCCATACATAGTCTTTGATGTAGACTTTTCAAAGCCTAAGGATTAAATACTCTGTAGCAAGGTCCAGGTGACAAATGATTGGGCAAGTGGTCTGGAATAGCAGTATTTGCCCCTTGTTGAGACTTCTCAAACCTCTGTATTGCCAGAGGATAATTCACTGAATCCCAGGTTGTTCTCCATATACTTGCAGTTCACGAAAAAAGGCACGGAGGTTGAGTGTGGTGATGCATGCCAGTAATCCCAGAGCTGGAGAGGCTGAGGCAGGAGCATTGCCATGAGTTTGAGGCCAGTCTGGGCTACATAGTGAGTTCAAGGCCAGCCTGAACTGCATAGTGAGACCCTGTCTCAAAAAAAAAAAAAATAGAAGGATAGAGAGCTGGATATGGTGGAGCATGCTTGTAACCCTGGCGCTCTGTGTCCTACCTGGGCAATTTAGCAAGACTATCTCAAAAAATAAAAAGATGCAAAGGTTTTGGGTTCAATCCCCACTGCAGGGGGAAAAGTCAGGCAGAGAATTTATACAGATAATTAGTAGGCTTTGGTCTATTAAATGTACCAAGCCCACGTAGATGGTGCTGGTGCTTTGACCTAAGTGGAGGACTTGAATTCTTTCTCAGCTGGAATGTGCTGGAACCTCGCAATGGCTTGAAAGAATGCCTAGAATTTCTTTTCTGTTATGGTCACAGTTGTTTCTCACAGAAGCAAGTGAATCTTCCCCAGCTACCATGTTAGGGACAGAAGTGCCTCCCCCCCAGGGGGTGTTGCGGGGACACAGCCAGCCAGTGCTATCTGGCTTGGGCAGGTGGGGGATCCTGACTTTCTCACGCAGGGGATCAGACAGGGCTGTTGGGAAACCTCCGGGCCCACAGGAAAGCGAGATGTCGGCAGCTCCCCTTGGACAGTAGTGCTCTGCCGCTTCCCTCCAGGCACTAAGCCTGACTCACGCGCCCCACTTTGCAGCTGCCATGCAGTTCAGTGGCTCTCCGTTTGGAGAATTTAGCTACTTAGTGCTTTCAAATCTTTGTGGTGGGTGGGGGAACCACGTTCCATTCAAGAGGATAGATCTATTGTGTTGCATTTGGTTTTTAGTGATGGAAGCAGTATTTCTCTTAAATCATTTCAGGTGATGAGAGCCTGATAAATATGCCCTACAATGTGGAGGAAGGATGGGGCTTCCTGATCGCTCCTTTCTGAAGGCCCCACCGCAGCTCCTGGAGGACTTTCGTGTTGTTCAGTGCTCTATCCTCAGAACCTAGGACTGCGCCTGCCACCTAGGAGGGTCCTAGGAAACCGTGCCGAATGAATAAATGAATGAATGAAGAGCTGCCACCCAAGGAGTGATGCCAAGAAGGGCCGTGGAACTTTGAAGAGCGTTCTGTGGGTGAAAGAGCTTAGGGTTCGGAATCAGACAGTTCTGAAAACTTGGCTTACTGGTTAATAGCTGCGTGGCCTTGGGCAAGTTGCTTTACCCTTAATCTGTGGCTCCTGTGATACAAACAGTGATACCTACTTCAAAAGGCTGTTCAGAGGACTCACTGAGGTCGTGAGTGTGGCAGCGCTGAGGACTCCGAGCCTGCTGGTCTCTGCACCCTTCCCTAAATTCCAGTGCTTTGGTAAGGAACGTGTGCACTGACTAATTCAGCGGGAGAACTAGAAAAGGCCACTATGTGCTTACTGCCAGCAAAATAGATTTTAAATTACTCTTCCGATTGTAGGCCCTTGGTTGTTTTGTTCTTGAATAAGTTTGTTTCATTTTCAGTTTTAAAAAGGAAAACATATTTCACAAAATTATGGAATCCTGGAAACTCAGCTATGGCCAATACGTGAGGTTTTAAACATTTCTCAAATAGTCTTTATCCAGTCCCAGCAGGAGCCAGTGAAAACTTGGAGAAATCTTTCCTAAACTTAGTTTTCTTTTCTGAGGCATTTGGTGAAACCTGTAAAATTTGGGAGTGGGAGCTGGGGGCTGGAGAAATGCAACTTAAGTGTCCTTGTAAATCCTGTTTTTAAAAAATGAGTTCACTGTATTTTGGGTTCAAAGGATTCAGTACAACATTTATCAGAAGTAGAGAACATGCTGATAAAAATATTGTTTTGCATTCTCTGTTGTTATCAAAAGTTGTCTAGGTTGCTGAAGGTCCCGAAGGCCAGCTTGGAAAGTGTCCGAGTATGACAGGGGTGTTTCTGATCTTAAGGAATTCTGTTTACTGTGATCTAAGTTGTGTGCATTTCCTTGCCTCCCTCCAGTGCCTGTCAAAGAAGAGTTTATCCTGTATTTTCTTCCTCATTTACAAAGCTGTGAAAGAAAAGTATGGAGTCTGTGTGGTGACTGATGACCCGTATCTTGGGCCCATGTTTCTGATCGTTACCTAGGGGGTCTCCATTCCGTTCCATCCTCGGTCACTTCTCATTCACCTTTTTCCCCTCACTTCTTAAGCCTTTGAAGGGTTCCCCTGGGAGTGTTAGTGGGACTGGGCACTGCCAGGCTGCCCAGGTGGCCGCTTTAGGAGTCATTGAGAGGCGCCTCTGACCAGAAATACCTCCTTCACCCACCTGTCACCAGTGCCGAGTTCCCGTGACTGGCATCGCCCATTGAAAGCTGTCTGCAGACATGCACAGCTTCTTGGGTGCATAATGCATTGTGCTACAAGGAAGTTGGAAATGGAAAACGGAAAAGCATCCCATTTGGATGACCTGTCTTACCGACCTGTCACTACCTCGCTCAGAAGTAGAAGTAGCATCTTGACAGGCCAGTGTACTGCACAGCGCTACAGGGAAAGCTGGTAATTCAGAATTTTGTCCAATATCTTAGTGGGGTTCTTAGCAGTGCAGCTGAAGGGCACAGGGGAGAAGACTGGCCAAGGTGAGCTGGGGAGCAAAGATATGAAAGGTAAATGTAGGTATTTCACAGCGTGTTTAATACCAGATTAGAAGTCAGAGTGCAGAACCGCTGGAGCGCTGTCGTTTTATTTTCTCATTTCCGCTGCCTTAAGGTCCTCAAGGCCAAGGACATTTGTGACCAGAGGGAGGCACACCTGCAGATAGAACCGATGACTAATTCTGCGACTTTCTCAACGCTGCCCTTACAGGACCTTCTAGAGCAGGGTTCTCTAAGTCTTGTGCATATACCACCTGCCTGAGTCCACGCTGGTGCCTTTTGTTAAAATGCTTCTCCCTGGTCCCCACCCAGAACTTGGAAAAGACTTCCTGAGGGAGGGGCCTGGGACTGTGTGAAGAAGAAACCCAAATTATAAATGAAGAGAAAAATGAAAGGTAGCTGATAGGCGGTAGGGAGCTGGATCTTTCTCACGTGGAGAGGGGATGGAGAGATGAGGGAGAGAGAGGGAAGCGGCAGAGTGAACGAAAGGAGGAATCGAGATGAGTGATGGCCACGTGCCAGTGCCACGCGAGGAATGTAAACTTTATGTACTGCAAACACGGACTAGTACATTTTTTTTAAAGCCCTGTCTGCTGATTTTTATCCATGCTGTTTGAAAATTTAAAGGCTCCACTAGTGCATAAGGGTAAAAAGTTTAAATTCTAAAGGTAAATGGGGGTTCTGCTGCCTACTTTGTTGGTGACCTTAGACAAGCTCTTTACCCCCACTGGCCCTGAACTGTAACCTAATAATATTACTGAATTTACGAGGCCCTTCTGTGAGGCCGGGGAGCCATGGACAGTTTAGCACAGCTCCTAGAAAATCAGAAGGACAAAAGAGAGAAGCATTATTATGTGAACATGTACATCGGAAAACATTTTTAGGCAATGCATACTGACCTTCAACATTTTGTTGACTAGTTACTCTGTAAAGAGATAAAAATCCTATTTTGATATTTAGTAATACAAATTGTTTCCTCATTACCATCTCCGGAGATGTCTATATTGTTTTATTTCTGTGGCTTTTCTGGTTCTTTTAACACATCTAACAGTGAAAGAATTAGATGAAAAACCTTTGGAATAAATATTCAGAAATATGGTAGATGGATAATGGCGTCTAGCCACGGAGGGGTTGGTGAACCGAATCTATTCCACTTTGGAATGGTTTTGCATATTCTTACCCTAGAAGAAACCACGTGATCCCATGTCGAGCTGTCACTTTCCTTTATTCTCTTTTGTCGCGATCCTTTGTTTCCTGCCTTTCTCCTCCGTCGGCGTTTACACTGTTTTCTCTTGTTCCCTTGTCTCCGGGATAATTCCTTCTCATTCATCTTGCAAGCAGAATTTCCCCATGCCGCGTAAGCCAGAGCTGAGAGAATTGATTCGAAATGTGGTTGAGTTTCATGGTTCCTCCGGCAGGGTCAGTGTGGCTAACTGCAAAGGCAGATCTTCAGGCCAAATGGACCTTAGAAAGCCAGACTGAGAGGAGAAGAGCAAAGGGGAAAAAAGGGACTCTTACCATCTCACCTCAGTGTCACTTATGGTGAATACTAATCATGCCAGTGTAACTGTGAGAGAGAGTGGAGAATTACGTGATCACAGAATGGAATATTAGAACGCATTGTATTTCAGAGGGTGGAGAAGGAAGCCTGGGAGAATTTCTGACCTTCAGTGCTCTTCTCTCAACTAGGATCCGAAAGCCACAGCCAGCAGGAACACTGGTGCAGGTGTGCCTTGTCCTGTGCACCCCTTTCTGAATGCCACCGTCCCTACTTAGTGGGTGAAATACGAACTCTGCGAGTTAGAATGCTTGGGTTCAAATCCAGACTTCCTGATTATGAGTGGAGTTTCTTTGAACAACCTCAGTGTCTCTGTGACTCAGTTTCCTCATCTGCAAAATGGAAGTAATAGCACACCATCTGGGGTGCTTACGAGAGTGAGAATAACCCACATGAGGCACTGAGAAAAGTGCCTTGCTTATCAAAGTCAACATTGTTTCCTACAGTTATTTTTCTTTTTTTTTTTGTTCACCAAGTTAAAAATTCTTACTGATATCCAGGAGTTCTATGAACTTTTTCTTTGGCACAGGGAATCAAACTCACGACCTTGTACTTACCAGGCAGGTGCTTGAGCTGCTGAGCTACATCCCCGGCTCTCTGTGAACATCTAACACTGGTGTTTTCCTTTCTGGGAAGCAAGATTTCTTGTCTGGCTGCTGGTCCCTAGTATGCTGGTCCCTCCTCTGGCTGCTGGGTACACTAGTGTCACTCATCAAACCCCTGGCCTCAAATATGCCAGACAAATGTTCTACCACCAAGCTACATCCCGTCACCCACCATCCTCACTCCCTCATTTTTACTTTTTAAGACAGGGTCTTGCTGTATTTCCCAGGCCAATCTTGAATGCCTATGCTCAAGTGATCCTCCTGCTTCAACCTCCTGAGCAGCTGGGATAATAAGGTGTGCCACCGTGCTTGTTGGGCTGAGCACACTATGATTTGATTACCCCTAATGAAGCTTGGATATGCTTGAATTTATAAATCATTACTAACTTACCAGCGCTGTAATTCATTGTACTGATGGCATTTTGGAAGATGGTGTGGCTACATATTAAACTAAAGAACTAGGGACGGTTGTGCACACCTATGTCAGGCAATCAGGAAGCTTAAGGCAGGAGGATGGCAAGTTCAAGACTTTGCCTAAATAAATAAATAAATAAATAAAAGTTTTGCGGATGTAGCTTAGTGGTAGAGTGCTTCTGGGTTCTATCTCTTGTACCACGTAGACACCTTCATAGTGCATGTGCATGCACGTGCATGCACACACACACACACACACACGATGAAGTCAAGCATTTACTAATGCTAATATATGGTCTCGTCTCTTAGAAATATTTATTTGGCTCTGCATATTTTTTTTCCTGTGACAACACTGTGCATTTTTAGTTATTCAGCCCATGTACATGGGCTAATTATAAATCTGAGAATGTGTCCTTTTAAAAAACTGCAATTTCAAAAATGGTCACTAATGTCTGAGAGGTAGAGAAATTTTCAAATTCCTTGGGTGAATATGTTAAGAACACAGGGACCAGGGCATCATGTCTGAAACAGTGGTTTTCAGATAAATGCTTCTCTGGGAGACTGGTGAGAAAACACATCATGGTCACGCAAGGCACACCCCTGCACTTCTGTTCCATCTTTATCTTACCAGTCTCCCTTGCAAAATTGAGGTTGTTCATAAATATTTTACTTCCAAACTGTGGGAAATAAGTCCTGAGCAACCGGCTCTTTGATAAGGTTAAGTTAGGGGACTGCTGCTTATCATCAAAACAATGCACACAAAAGCAATTCAGTCCCGGACCGGGACAAAGCCAGCAGCCAGGCGATGCTCACCCTTCTTGTTCTCAGGCATTCCAGGGGAGCGGCGAAGGCCAGCCAGTGCAGGACGTTTTCAAGTCATTTTTTCCCACCCCTGCAAGTTGCTAAGTGTCCTTTAGAAAAGGATTTGTTTTGCAAGAATCTAACCCTAACATGTCCTGTGTTTACCCATACCCGGCCTTGCTCTTTTTCATAGAACCAGATGGACACAGCTTTTGGACTTGTGACATCCCCACAGATTTGACCTTCTTGAGTGGACACTATTAAAAGATTTTCCTGTTATTGAAAATTTCCATTGCATCAAATAGTAAATATTAGCAACATTCCTTTACAGGGAAAATGATGTAAGGAGAGGGATCAGGCTGTGTTAACCTCAGGCACGGGGTGCAGTTAGGTATGCAGGGATTATGCAACTCTGCTGACTCAGAAAGCCCAGTGGTACACGGAGCAAAGCTCTAGGGGCAGACATTTTCCCAGCAGCTCCTGGAGGAGGCATTTGGCTTCATGCAAAGCCATAGATGGAAGTTTTGTTTGGCTCTGTTGCCTGAGCACTGAGGTGGTTATTTTGAAAGATGTCAAGAAGAAGAAAGTCCACGTAGAAGTATGGCAGGATGAGGGATGATGGGAAAGGAATGGGTCACAAGGAGCCTAGGTCACACTGTCATGTCGTTCACTTCTACAACTGGTAAACACAGGTTTCCTTTGTTTCCTCTTCTCTCACTCTTTCTTTTGTACTCTGGAAGCCAAAGGATGCTCACAGGAAGCCTAAAGCTGCAGTGAAGGGCTGAAAGTGATTTGAGAATCAAGATCTTAAGAAATGATTTCAACAGCAATCTTTTTTTGGAAGTCGCAAATAGAGTGGTTGAAAGAGCAACTCGAGGGAAGATGATTCCAGTTACAGAAGACTTGAGTTCGCTTCCCATCACCTGAGGATCAACAGCTTAAAGGAAGAAAGATTTATTTTGGACGTTTCAGTTCTTGGTCATTTGTCATATGGCATTTGGGCCTGTGGCAACAAAGCAGAACATCATGGTGGGAGTACACAACAGAGAAAAACTGTTTACCTCATAGTAGGCAGGAAGTTAAGGTGCACTTCCATGATGTCACTTCCTCCCACTCAGCCCCCATCCTGAAGGCTTTACTACCTTGGTCTCCAAGCCTTCAGCATAGGAAGACATATTAGGACTCAACAGCTGATCAACTGGATAATATTAAACTTTTAGTATTTTACTTGAACATACTTTAAAATATTTTAATTATTGAACAAGTATTACAAAAGCTGTTCATGATCAGTGAAGGTCAAGTAATACAGATGTATGTAAAATAAAAAGGCAGAATCCCCTCTTTCCTTTACAGGGACAAATACTGCTCTACTTGTCTCTCTGTTCCAAATTTTTAAAACACTGTGTGTATAATAAAGGTGCTTCAGGTTGGGAGCTAATTACGTACTGTTCAGGAATCTACTTAATGTTTTATGGACATCTTTTCACTCTTTTGAGAAAACAGCCACTATTCTCACTCTTCTTTTAGAGTAATAGTTATTTTAAGCAAAGTAAAATGGAGAATCATATATCTAATGTACGTAGAACACTTTTCTTGGTGTGATGTACTTACCAATATGCTCCATAATTCTTTGTAAATTGTAACTCAACCAATGTTTCGCATACAAGTTATGGCAGGGATAGCTAAGAAGCTCAGAGACATGCTACATGTAGAAGAAAAGGATTTCATAGCAGTATAGGTAATATAATACCAATTATTTACAAGGTGTGTATGGCCATAGAAAATAGTATGTGCATGAACACCAACTTGCCAACAGCCATTTACAGTGTAAATATTTTTTCTCATACTTTTTCTGTATTTTCAACAATGAGCTTTTATTATTTCTATAATTGGTTAAAATAATTTTAATATAAAAATTTCAATGTATCTGATGAAAAAAGCTTGTGTCAAAATGCTACAGAAACTAAATCTATTTTTTTTTCTTTTTTTTTGTGGTACTGGGGATCGAACTCAGAACCCTGCGCTTAGCTAGGCAAGCGCTTATTCCACTGAGCTATATCCCCAACCCACTAAATCTATTTGAATTAGCTTCTGCTTTGATCCCTTTATTTGTGAAGTTTTTTTTTCTTAACTTATGGAATTGGATTTAAATTTTCTCATTAGGAGAAGTTAATCTTAAGCATCACTAGAAGAGTTGATCAGCAAATGAGAAAAAAATCAGGAGATCATATTCCTTTATTACATATATGAAATATAAAAAAACAAATGAACAAAGCAATATATATATATTTTTATATATTTTGCAAGTCCACAGGACCTCAGGAAAAAATACGTTCTGTATGTGAATTTAATTATGGCACTGTGGTTCACGTTTTGTATATTCAAGTATGAAAGAAACTATATATAGTGGTTATGCATGGGTACAGAAGATGAGAAATAATGAACAACTGCAATTTGGTGAACTCTCACATACATTGTGTTAAAATTACTGGGTATATATAATAACCATTACTGCTAATAAAGATAAGGAAGAAAACTGTTCAGATGTTTAGGTTTAAATACTAACCACAAAAATATAACACATTCTGTGTCTACAATAACTTTTGAAGTGTATACAAGTGCATTACAAGTACATGAACTTTTTAAAAATTTCAAGTCCACCTCTTCTTTATGTGAACACATTTCTTTCTACACTTATGATTTCTTTTCCTTATATTAAAGTCTCTTTCTGTTTAGTTTTTAAAACAGTTTCGGGTGGCCAGTACTGTGGAATCTAACCTCTAGCCCAAAGCTGAGACTTCATGGAAATAATTCTCTTTTTAGGTTTTGTCCTCCAAGGGTTCAGAGTTCAATAGAACAACTTCCTTTATATGGTCATTTTTGTCCGTGGGTGGTGGCAGTGCTCTGTTTCAGTAGGTTTTCTTACATAATCCTTTTCTTTTTTTCCTTTCAGCAGCAGTCTCCAAATTTTTACAACGCAAGTGGTAGGTAGTAAAGTGCTTTATACAAGGAAATACTATACAGGTGTGGAGAAGTTCCATTTGACATCCCACAGACCACAGTTCATACACAACACCCAAGGGAAGGCTCTTTTTAAGAAACACCTTTCCTGATAGTAGGGTTGGGGATTCCTTAAAATCTCATTAATTACTTAAGTAGTATCAAAGGTAAGTAACATAGCCAAAGCTGGGAGGAGTCCTCATTAGCAGTACTGCCCTTAATGGATTGCTGCTAAAGATCAGGCTGCTATTAAAATCTCCCTAATAATTATGACTTTCAGAATCAGATCCACAGAAAACTGATACCAGTGTAGGGTTTCCCATTTCTCCTTATGAAGCAAAACTGAATTTAAACATGGGTCCCAAACAGATTGGTTAGGCAAGGCCCATGTATTGCAACATTTCTTTACATTTTGGCACTTGAAGAAAAACTTCCAGTTTTGTTCTTGCGGTCTCTTTTTCACTAAGCTGGTGTGGCGTGCGCAGAGAAGTGCCATTATGTGCTATACCCCTGGATTGCTATTTGCACTCTCTTTTTAAAATATCCATGACTTTTCTTCCAAGAGATGGCTTCCAGTGTTGGACAAAGCTTTTCATATTCACGACTAATTTGCCTGTTCTTACATCCTCGTGTCCGGCTACAAGGTATTCCAGCCCTGAAAGAGAACACAGTGCGAATATACAGTGTGAGACCCTTTCCAGGGCGGAGATATGGCATCAGTAGCTGCCATACTCACGATAACTAGTTTTGTATGTACATGGTGAAAATAGGGAGTAACAGATAACAACAGTGCATTTACTGCGAAATAAGCATTATTTTTTCTTTTTACAAAGGAGGAAACTGAGCCCAGCAAGGTTAATCAACCTGTTCAGTGTCTCGCACTGAGTAGCAGCACCTTGACTCAAACTCAGGTCTCTCTGACCCTCTTTGTACTGCACCACCCTGTGCTTCATTCTCTGTGGGGAAGGAGTGAGCATTTGGTGGACACAAAATATACTGCGGTAAGTCAGTGTTCTGGTGACTCACTGTGTATGGTAGTAGATATTAAGAAATATCATAAAGAAGTGAAGCAACCACTTGGAAAAACAAACTGGAAGAGGGCAATGGATTACACCAAATAACACGTACTCTCTACATAAAATTAATGTGTTTTTGGAGTGTAGGATGTTTGTAATACATTAAAAAATCTAGTGGTGTATTTATATTTCAAATTCTTTTCAGGTTTCAGATAAAACATTTTGACTTTCAAATGCACACACAAACACACACACACACAAATAAATGGACAGTCTCACTGCCTATATATTAATTTAAAAATGATAATCTCCTTCAGCAAATGTAATGATATCAATTTTGCTATTCAGAAATAATTTTTTAAAAATACTATAGGATCAGGCAAATAGTTACATTCTTAAGATAAAACTTTGCAATGTAAGATAAAGAACCATGTAACTTAAAAATTAAGTAAGACACTGGACATTCAATGGAAAATATAAATTTAAACTTATGATTTCATATTTCTTGTTCATTCACTTAAATGACCTAGAAAAGTATCATCTTTGCTGGAATGAACACCTGTAGCAGGTAAGATTGTGGTCTCTGATACAAATGTGTCTCACTGAATCCAAAACAAAACAAAACAGAAAAAAATAAGATAAGCTTTCTTGGAGAACAGCTTATTCCAGGTCCAGGCAGGCAGATATAAGGTGAGTTTGGGAAATATTGTGCTGAAAATCTGGGGAGGTTTCAGAGATTAACGTAGATCTTTTAAAATGGGTATAGGAGGGCAGCAAGAATGAGCTATAGTAAATTATAACTTGTCGAAGTTGTGAGAGTTTCAGCACCAATATTTGTGGGCATGGAAGCACACAGCATCAAGAAAAGTCCATAACACAAAACAAAACAAAACTCAAAAAAAGCCATAGAAAATTTTTCATCTTTTCAGGTAGTTGTTAAAGCCATTCTTCACTTTGCAAATTGAAAACAGAAGGGGAAGAATTTAGTATTTATTAATTTTACAATAAAAACTGCATTTCCTAGTAATCTAATAGTCCATCTTGAGTGAGAAAGTGCAGTACAGAATGTCGGCTAGTTGATGGAGAGAAGTAGAACTTAAAAAACATTAAACTCTAATGAAAGTATGGGATTTGGAAAGAGACTATCAACTGGTAAAAAATCACTGAAGGAATGGCTAATGGAAAATTGGATGTTTATATACCGCTGAATAACTCTACATTCATTATTTTCTAGTCTCAAAAATAAACAAAGGTATCAGTGGTGACACCAGACTATTTTCACTGTGACCTGTGAGGGTCAAGTGAGGGGTACCTGTGCAGGCCACCCACATTCTCTGTCTTCTGAGGGGACTGGACAAGAAGCAGAAGACACTGCTTCTAACAGATGCTCACTGAAGTGTTTATCTTAACTCAGTCACACTTTTGTTTAGAGATTAGAAGGGGATAGAGGAACAATCTAAACAACACCAGGAGGAATTGTCCAAGCTCAGAAGGTTGGAGAAGCCACAGGATGTGGCCTGGTTTCTTCAGCAAGTCCTCAAAATGGGACTATGCCAGAATAAAAGGGACTTGAGGTTCTGAAAAACCAGTATAAGGTTTGATCTTGGACTGAATGCCAGTAAGGACAATTCAGCACTAGAGGACATTTTGGGATCCACTGGGAAATAGGAAGAGGATCTGACATCCTATTAGCACTCACATGTTTATCTTTCATATTAGGTAATATGAAAACTAAAATCAAAGGTAAAGTTTATTACTGAATAAAGCAGGTTGCAGATAAACCTGTATACGCAAATAGAGAAGGATCTGGAAGGATGAGCACTATGATATTAGCAGAGATGAGATGGGGGCTAGGACAGAAATGTGAAATTCAGAAGTTTCCCCTAAATTTGTGCAATGCACTTGTATTTTATCACTTTAACAACAATAAAAAGATTAGTGAAAAGGTTAGTAAACAAAAACAATATTAAATTTAAAAACTGTCATGATGTTTTTAAAAGAATAGAAAAAGGAAAATGATGCTCTAGAAAAAATGTTTGACATAATAATGCTGGAGGACATAAAATAAAATGGGTTATAAAGTAATTACTGTTTTTAAAGGGCCACTTTGCCTCTGCATGAGAGTCCTACTATTAACAGATTAATTAAGAAGTATGGATACTGTTCATCTAATATCTAATATGATAAGATCTTCTTTTAAAAAATAATTAAATGCCTAGCATGGTGGTGCAGCCTATAACCCTGGCACTTGGGAGGCTGAGGCAGGAGGATCATTGCAAGTTTGAAGTCGGGCTGGGCTACACAATGAGTTCAAGGCCAGCCTGAACTACATAGTGAGATCTTGTCTCAAAAAACAAATGAACATTGTTTTAAGAGTTCCAAAATTTAGTGTACTTTTAAATGAATTTAATTTGAAACTATAGGTAAAGCAAATACTACATGAGTTTACCATTAATTTAAAATATAATTATAAATTAAACCAACATAAATGATACTAAGTCCATAAGCTGTGGAGCAGCATCACGCAAAAATTAACGTGCAAAACAACGTTTTCTCTTACATCTCTTATCAGCATTTACATTTAGTTTTCCTGTCTCTGTGCTTTGACATTACGTTTCTTCATGTTTGAGGGCACTCAGTGTAACTTGTATGCATAGAAAAAGAAAATATATTTTCATGCAAGCCGTGGTATTCTAAAATATAGGACTGATGGATGAGTCAGCGTGTGCATGAATTAAGAAGGAATGAATTTTCAGGGTTACCCAGTTAGACGGCGCCTTGTCAAAAGCAGGAAAGGAAGCACGAAGGTACCTTAGGTTTCAGAGTTTTCTTATCAGCTTCCTTTGGCTTTGGCTATTGTAAAAATGGACAAGCAAAGGACAATGAAAGAGTGTCTGGTTTTGCTTCGGCAGGTTCCAGTTTTTTTTTTTTTCAAAGCAAATAAACATGTTTTTCAAAAATTCTTTGAATAATTGCACTTATGTTTTCAATTGTGATGAACTCAGTTGATTCTTTGGCTCTGGCAGAAACCTGATGAGGAAGTATAGCTCACTTCCTGAAGGGAGGCTCAGACAGTCGAAGCTTTTGTTTTTAATGTATTAGTGCAAAACTGAGCAGCCTTTTTTTTTCTTGTGCCAAGATAGTAGAAAAGTGCTTATAGAAACAGTCCCTCCACACCAACACTGAGCAATAGAAACTCAGTGATTTTTAGCTTCCTGCACTCAAAATCCAAGATTCTCATTGCTTCAGTTTACTCTTTGGAACTATTTTTTTTATGATTTAAAATGATCTCTTTGCCTTCAGTAAATAAATCACTGAAGGCCTGGAAAAAGATTGTGAGAAAAACCTTTTATCGCTGCTTAGGTTGTTACGATGGGGGGAATATTTTATTGCTAGTTTCTCTTACACTCTCTCTGTTATCTGTTTGTTTCAAAGACCACAGAAAATGTCTTATTAACATGACTGTGGTGTCTTAGCTTGTATGTAGAAGAATGATATGCGGAATATAAATTATGCACCTGTTTCGCTAGAGCTGCTATGAGGCAGGTGATAACTATGCACAGGAAAACATCAGCAGGTGTAGATAGGACTTTTGGGGAATTATTATTATTTTTTTTTTTGGGGGGGGGAATTATTATTTGTTTTAACAGAACATACTATCTGAGTGCTATGTTACCATTATCTGGGCAGTGAAGATACTATGATCAGATATCTAAATCCTGTCCTCAAATTTCACAAGGGAGGCAGAAAAATAAGCAGCTTTTGCCACACACGAAGCATGTACATACACTTGCAGAGTGTAGAGGCAAGGGCCTCTGTGCTCACGGGCTTGTCTCTACCCGTGCCGTACATTTTAAAGATCAGATACAATTTCCCAAGTTTCCCTAAAATTCTCTTAAAAAGTTTTTTTTCTTTCTGCTGTTTCTAATTTGAAATCAGAGTGAACATTTAATGAAAAACAACACGATGAGAACTTGAGAGTTGTTTTCTATCCAGGAGAAACAGATGTTTCTCATGCAATTGTAAAAATGAATTCAATATTATTTGCACACATGGAATTTTGCATTTGAGCTTCCTTTGGGAACAGGTTCCAATGTAACAGGACCTAGCTTTCAGATAACATGCTAGCTAGCGGCAGATAAATTCATGAAAGTCCTTTCTATGCAGCTGGAACCTGGAACCAATCTGAGACTTTCCTTTTAGGTTAGAAAGTATTATATTGCTAGATTTGAAATATTTTACCTTTATTGAGTTCATGGAAGAGAAATAATTTTTTGATATCAACTCAAACAATTCCATTTGGGTTTTTTCCAGAATTCAGATGGTGAAAAGAAGATGCCTTTCTGAGTTTATTTAGGTTGTGGTTCCACTAATATAAGACAATAGCGAGTCAGCAGAGACAAGGCAGGTATTAAGACAGGAAAGTTGCATGCTCACCAGGATTCAGGATCGGACACGTGCAGCCTCTGTTTGTCCATGATTCTGGATACAATGTTCTCTTTCCTCGTAAAATCTTTAGCTTGGTAGATTTTAAGACTTTTTTAATCTTCACATTGACTTCAGCATGAGAACCTTTATCGTGAGCTGATAAAATCTTTATTTTTAGCACTGTAACAACATAATTCCCAAAGTCAGAACACACTGATTCCTTCCTATCATTTGAACAACTTCAATATGCATTTCAGAATATATCAGAAAGGTGAAATGATGGTGATCAGAACATGAAACTTTACTTTAAAACATCATTAGGCAGGATGGGGATATAGCTCAGCAGCACAGTACCTGCCTGGCAAGTGCGAGGTTCTGAGTTTGAGTCCCAGTACCAAAAAAAAAAAATCAATTTTGTGCTGGTTTCACCTCACTTATCTATATGAACTGTTTCATCTCTCTTGAGCCATTTATCTCCCGTATCACTGTGCTAGGAGGCTATGAGCTATATATAAAACCTTAAATACAATGTGCAAATATAATCTTAAATAATTTCAGCTATCAAATCTGTTATCTAGAAGAAGTAGGAAAATGACTTTTATGCTTGTTTTTATTTATATTTTGACTGTATGGTACTTTTACAATTGACTGTGTATGACGTTATGGCTTAGACCAAAATATTACAGCTAGAAGATATTTTACACACCCTAATGAGATTATATAACATGATTGATTACTGTTCTTCCCTTTTATCTAGTATGTACAATTCGAGATGACTGGGGTCAGGGAAACTTTTCCTCTACATCATGGCAGAACTCCAGTCTCCTTTCTTTTGGTACCTAAATTATATATGTTGATGGAGCACCATGTGAAATTTCAGTATATGTATAGCTCAGGTAATATTCAAGTCAGACTAAACAGATCAAACACTTGTTATTTCTCTGGTGAAACATTCAAAATTCTTTCTTCTGGCGTTTAAAAAATATACTTCCTAGTATGTTATCATTACAGAGCTCCAGTACCCACCTAAGAAATGTATGTACCTGGGGATTAAGTAACCGAGCAAGAGGGAATTGACCCACGGCACGCTTGGATGCAGTTTTCTACATCAGTAGGAGAGTGTGGACCTGATGGAAGATGGTGTGTAGCTGAAAGCCCTATCTTGGCTAGTCTCATATTCCAAGAGCACTGTTATCTTAGAGCTGTCATTATAAAACAGCAAAGTTTAGACTTCTGAGTGGTCTTAAGAACTCATGTTGTCTTGAACTTTTAAGTCCAAGAGTGTTTCAGCAGAGGTAGAGTTTGGGCCAGAATCTAATGAGATAAATGCTTGAAGGGTGCATGGCAGTGCCTGGCCCAGGGCTAATACTCAGAAAATGATTGCTATTGTTATTCCACTACCCCATAAGCTCAGAGAGAGCAAGGGCCTCATCTCGGTGCTACTGCCCCTCAGTAAGTTTTTTCCTTTTTTTGTCTTTTTGAGACAGGGTCTCGCTATGAGGTTCAGGCTGGCCTTGAGCTGACTTTGTAGTCCAGGCTGGTTATGAACTCGCACTAATCCTCCTGTCTCAGCCTCCTGAGTGCTGGGATTACAGGTGTGTGCCACCATACCTGGCCTTCAGTAAATATTTAATAAAGGAATAAATAAATGAATCAAATGCTTTTTTCCTCATAAGCCAGAGGATGGAGAGAAACCATTTTTTTCCAAGTTTTTAGCTCTAACGCACTTAACAAGACAAAGGTATTTTATTACATCATTAAAAATGCGCAAGTTTTTAAAGTAGAAAATTAACACAGGTTATTAAAAGATTGCTGTTTGTTGGAGAGCTGCTGCTGTGTGATAACAAGAACCAGCGGATGCTGTCACTGAGCTAATTCAGGACTAACTTACCGAGCTTCTCGCTTTTGACAGTGAGTGCACTCCCTAGGAGCTGCTTTTCCTGTATTGGACTCTGTACATTTCGAAAGTTTCCTTTTATTATTTAGCCAAGTTGCGAGGTGAGGAGATGGAAGTGTGTATATAATTGTAGCTAAGATTTATGTGGTGTTTACCATTTACTTTTTAATCTTTTATGAGATTAAATGCAATGTTATCAAGAACCTAAGCACTGTACAGGACTTGGTTTCAGAAATCACAATTTAAAATTTCCCCTTCATTCTCATGCATATTTCAGGGTCTATAAACTACTGAACCGTAAAAAGCCTCCAGCGCTAGTCAAGAATGTGTTGCCGAGATAAGCTATCTTAGTATGTTTAATAGTCGATAAAAGCCACTTAGGAGTTGAAGGTAGTAGCAGTCTTTACTCGGAGCAGTGCCATTTCCCTTTTTCTATATGATGCATTTTCCTGGAATTTGAGAGGGGGAGGGGTCTAGAGACTCAGAGAGATTGGGGAGGAGACAGGTGGGCAGCCAGTCCCAGTGCTCATGCCACGTGGAGGTCCTCCCCCTCTTACCTGCCGTCTGGAGTGTGCTAGGCAAGGTGCTAGTGTCGCCCTTCAGGACGCCTGTTTTCTGGAAGACTCGCTCTTTGTCTAGCTCGAATAGGTTCTCAGAAACATTTGAGGATTTCAGACTCACCATATGTATATTTCATTCCACAGAACGCCTTGGAGTTTTCTAACACCTGTTCCTTGCATTCACATTTACCTACGAAAAAGAAATGGAAAATTGTGTTAGTTCTTAAGAGAAGAGAGAATGAGAGAGAGGGAGAGGGAGAAGGAGAGGAAGGGAGGGAAGAAGAGAGAGAGAGAGAGAATCCAGCTAATGCATGCTTGAAGCCTTGAGTGATTCATGCGAGGTAATCTATACCTACTAATCAACCATGAAAGTGACTGAAAGAAGTAGAACCTCTTTCTGAACCGAATTAGCCATCATCCCTGGAGACACCGACCTAACTGTGGTAGATGCAGCTAGGCACGAGCGGGTAATTCATAGAAAAGACAATTGTCTTTTTGCAGTTCACGTTCATGACAACAAAAGTCAAAATGAAATGATTATATAGTGTGTTGATGCTGCTGCTGCCCATTTAAAGGTATTGATCAGCACCTATGGTGTGTTGGCACAGAGCTGGTCCTTCAGCTATATAAAGACGAGCAGGATACCGTTCTTGCCGGAGGCTTATGATTCAGTACAGAAAATAAAGCAAGTGTCTAACAGGTGCTAGGCCATCTTAGCATCACGACAGCTACGTCATGCTTGGGGTGAGATGGTCCACTGTATGGGAAGGCAGGAAAAGCTTTCTGGCTGAAGAAGGACTTGAAATGAACTTTGAAAACACAGAATGGATTTTTCTCCCCATAGTTGAAATTATGTGTTAAGTGTAAGAGATTTTCCAGGGCCTGTTAAAACTTTCAAGATGCCTTTGTACATAGATGACACATAGCATTTTCTGTGCTCATTGATGTGTTTCCTCTTTAGGAAGTTCCTTGAGGACAAATGGTTATGTTTTGTTCAGCTTTATGTCTCTGAGATCCAGAAGACAAATGATTTTCATTCTTACAGATTTAACAATTAGCAATAACTTTTACTCTTTCCTCTTTCCTCTTTTCCTGCTTTTGTCCCCTGCATTTCATAAGCACTGAGCGGTAATGCACAGAACACTTACTGAGGAGCACTTATGCCAGGTCAATAGACATTATAAATTTTACCTTGTGTGTGGTGATGGGCACTGAACGTAGGGCCCGGGGTGTGCTAGGCAAGTGCTCTACCACTGAGCCACACTGTCTTATGTTACTTACCTATTAAGACTCTAGCTGGTAGAACTTTGATAGGAATATAGAGATGAAAGAACGAGCGAAGAAATGTAAGAAAGAAAAGGTGAAGTGTGTTCGTGGAAGGGTGAGTGGTCCTATTTATTCCAGGTGTGAAGCGAGCAGGATGGGTAAAAGCAGGCAAGATGTAGAAGAACCTTAACTTCTAGGCAATTAGGGGCTGACTTTAATTTGTTAGATAATGGAGGGTTTTTCAAAGCTGTCAGCTTATTGAAATTACATGAATTAAAAAATGCACACATACTAGAAGTTGGTGAAGTCTGTTATAACAACAGCAACAGTAATTAGAGTGCCAACAGTAAGCCGTAAAGCACATATGGGCCTTTATCCACATAATCTTATTTAACACTTATGAGGACATAGGCATTATTAACGGATTTAGAAATGAAGATGAGTGAAGTTAATTAGCTTGTCCAAGGCAACACAGCTAACAAGCATGAAAGCTGGATTTTAAGCCTCAGTCTGGGAGAACCAGAAGCCCTAATCTTTTTGCTACAGTGTTCCTCTAAATCAGTGTAATGTGGCTCTCGATGGACAGGTAGCCACGGCTTAAGAAAGGAAGATGTAGGCTGGCTGTGGTGGTGCACACCCGTAATCCTAGCATTCTGGGAGGCTGAGGCAGGATTCTAAATTCATGGCCACCTTGGACAACTTGTCAGCCTAGCAACTTAGTGAGACCCTGTCTCAAAATAAAAAATTAAAAACGGAGTAGAGATATTGCTTAGTGCCAAGGCCCTGGGTTCAAGCCCTAGTGCTGAAAAACAAAAATCAAGGGATTCTGAGTATTTGGGTTTGCAAAGCTTTTCAAAGGATTGGATGAGGGCGAGAGAACAGGAACCATAAGAAATAAGCATCCAGCTAAGCTGGAAGAATTGTATCACTGACAGAAACAGGGAAGCTAGGAGGAGAGCTTTTCAGGTGTGTGTAAAGGCTGGCGGTGGCAATCAGTTTTCTAACTTCCATATTGCAAGGAGATGGAGCAGCTTCCAGGAAGGAGGAGCAGCTAAGGCGCTGGAACTGAGAAAACCGGGGAATCAGGAAAGCACCGGCGAGCCAGGCAGCAGGAGCTGCGGGTCAGTGTCTTCTACAGCTTCACCCCGGAGTCACGAACTCAAGTCATTTTCAGAGAGTAAGGTTCTGGTGAGACTGGCTAGGTGCAGACTGACGTGGAAGACCCTGGTGTATAGACTCTGACTGCAGCTGCTACACAGGTCAGAGAATAAGATTTGCAGATGGAAAATTATGGTGGAATTAAATGGTGGAACAGAGAAATCAAACGCCCTTAAACCCAGTTGTGACTTGTTAAATCATGTTGCCTGTAATCAAACACAGAATCCTTTATTCAGAAATTGTAGTAACCTAGGTGTAGCCATGGCTTTTGACCATTCCATGAAAGTGGGAAAGTACGGTAACTACCAAGATGGAAAACCCAATGCAGCTCCAAGGGGGATGTGCTACTCCTCAGCACAGCCACCTTCTCTCAGTCCTTTCAGCCTTGCAGGAGCGTACATAGGTCTGTTATTTGAAGGTCACTCTTTAGCTACCTTATAGTACTTCTTTTTCATATGCTTGCCCTTTTATTTATTTATTTTGGTGCCAGGAATCAAACTCAGGACCTTGCGCTTGCCAGGCAGGTGCTTGAGCTATCTCTCTGGCTTCATATGCTTACAGCTCAAACATTAACATTTCTGGGTCAGGCTGGGTTATGGGGACGTGTGTTCTGCAGTCCCAGCTATCACCTGAGCTCGGGAGTTGTAGGCCAGCCTTAGTAACATAATGAGATCATGTCTTGAAAAAATTCTTTGGGGATGGGGTTGGCCTCAACCAAGATTTTTTTTTTTTTTTTAATTTTTGCAGTGCTGGGGATTGAACCAGCCACTCAGGCATCCTGGGCAAGTGCTTTCTTACTGAGCTACAGCCCCAGCCTTCCCGATGTATTTTCTTAAAGCAAATCCAGAAGAGGACAAAACTCTGTTTAGTTAAACTAGGTTACTAGTACATTTATGTCTTTTACAGTTCTGTGGGTCTAGTTAGGACCACTTGTGTTACTCTGGCGGTGACATTTCACATCTGGTGTTTTCCACCTCTGGAGAAGCGGTAGATGGTAGGGTGGGAAGGGCGGGGCGGAGCTCAGCGGTAGTGCGCTGGTGCTGGTGTGTGCAAGGCCTGGGTTGCCTCTCAGCACCAAAAAGAGAAATGAATGGCATTTTACCGCTACCATGCTTTATACTTTGAGCCAAAAGCTTTTCCTGGAAACTCACAGTAGGTAATAGGTAGGCCTCTAGATTTGAGGATGAACTCTCCTTTTCTTAAGAAAACGGTCATCACTTTTTTGCTGAGAAAAGGCCCCCAGGAGCACTCTCCTATATGCAATATGAATACTGGTGCTCAACAGGAAAGTGAACAAAGCCCGCCTGCATCTGGAGCTCCTCCAGACGAATTTCAGAGGCTCTCTGGGAACATTGTAGCCCTAACAGCTGTGGTGGACGTGAAAGGTTGGAGTCCTCCCTGGTGCCAGCACTTCATGTGCCTGACTGGTGTGTGCCCAGCTCCCTGGCAGCAGGCGCAACTGGGCCAATAGTCTTAAAATCCCACTTATTACAGATTTGGTCTAGTGGACAAAGTTGGAGAATTATAAAAAGTCATTGTGTTATAAATGTAAGATAAAAAATTTCAAAGTGGCTATTAAAGTTTAAATGATAAAAGTCAGACTATGAAGGCCAAAAATCCACCATAGAAGCATTCAGGCAAAAAAATTAAAGGGGAAAGTTTGTTTCTTTTTTCAAATGTTTAAAAGATGGATATGACAATTCGTATTCCCTTGTCTTTCCTATTTTACTTCCTTTGTGAATTAAAATGAAACCATTGAGTACATTGTCCCAAGATTATGGTAAGCGGAACAAGAACACAGAATTGCAAAGGTCAGAGTTTTTCCAGTTTGGGGTCTTGATTCTTGAAGGTTTCATAAATTCTCTACAAGAATGTATTACAGTTATGCTTTCTCCCTGATGTAAAGTATACACTGGTGGAAAGATAGAATTTTAGGTGGTGGACGTAGGATTAGGTGTGTCTTTAAATTTTTCTGTATGCACCAGAGATATAGCTCAGTGGCACAGTGCCTGTCTCACAAGCGCAAGGTCTTGAGTTCAATTCCTGGTGCAAAAAAAAATTTTTTTTCTGTGTGTTTGAAAATTTTCATAATAAAATGGTGGAAAAGATTATTATAGGCAATCAATATGGTTTGTAAATTTAGACTTGAAGACAATCTCAGCTCCAAACAGAGAGCAGTATTAGGTATAAGAGAAGACGAAACAGATGTAGCCTTTGCCACAAACCAGATACAAATCTCCGTGGGTTAGAAATGGACGAATGTGTGAGGGGAAAGTGGCCTGGAGTCGCAGACCTTTGCCCGGGTTTGTGGGTGAGAAAACTAAGCGGGCACCAGAGCGAGGCTCACTCTTTGCAGACAAAGCTAGGGTGAGGCTTTTTTGCTAGTGAAAAGGAGTGGGAAAAAGAAAAAACCAAACTGAGGTTGTGCGGGCCCTGGGCTTTTGGCTTTTAGCCAGCTGCAGACCCAGGTAGGGCCGGGGTGAGGCGGGTGAGACCCGCGCTGAGAACGGCCTTGTGCTGGATTTGGGGCCCTGTGTTGTCACCCTGAGAGTCTCCATCATTTTTGAACAAGGGGTTTCTGCATTTCTTCCCGAACTAAGCCCCGCAGATAAGGTAACCAGCCCTGTAAGTGGCCTGGAGACAGTTCCAAGGTGCCCTCCTCGTTTTGAAAGAACAGGTATAATACAACACAAGTGGTACTGAGCGATTATGGAAGAACTGCCTGCGAGAGCAGGGCGACTCAGGCAAAGAGATTGAAAGAACTGAGTAGCAAGCCGGGCGTGGTGGCGCACGCCTGTAATCCCAGCACTCGGGAGGCTGAGGCAGGAGGATTGGTGCGAGTTCCAGACCAACCTGGGTTACAAGGAGAGCTCAAGGCCAGCCTGAACCACATAGGGAGACCCTGACTCAAAGAGAGAGAGAGAAAAAAAAATGAGTAAGCCACGGGACTCAAAAGCTAATAAAGGAATAAAAAAGGCCACTTCAAAGTAAGACCAGGAATTAGGGAAATAAAAAGAAAACTATAAGAGTTTCAAGGGCCAAACTTTTATACACAAATAACAAATAAGATATAAATGAGTGGATAAAGAAAAATAAAGTAGATTAGATCAGCTGAACCAAAAGTTCTCCAAAAATCAAAATAAAAAATCAGCAATATTGATAAAGGCCATACAGTGCTGGGGATATAGCTCAGTGGAATAAGCGCCTGCCTAGCAGGCGCAGGGTCCTGAGTTCAATCCCCAGTACCGCCAAAAAAAAAAAAAAAAAAAAAAAAAAAAAAAAAAAAAAAAAAAAAAAAAAGATAAAGGCCATACAAAAAAAAATTTAGAAATAAGGTTAGGGACAAACAAGAGAACTACTGATTAGGAAGTTCACAAGGGTGAATACTAGTCTCATTTTGTGCCAATAAGACAAAAAATTTAAATGAAATGAAATTAATAATTAATCAACCCTAACTCAAGAATAAAACAAGTAAGTTAGTAACTACTAAATGTATTGAATTAGTAATTAACTGTTTCCATTGACTCAGCAACACCACATCAAGATGGTTTTATAAGTAAGTTCTGATACACATCCACTGCTGTTTCTGTCAGTGATGAACCACACACAGTCTGTACTGCTCTGCTCTCAAAAGGAGCTGCTGCCCAGTGAAGCCGTTGCTGTCACAGTTTACTATAATAAAGTAAATACTCTCTATGATGTTTTCACAAGAGCAAAGGACCTAAGGATGCATTTCTGAGACCATATCTCTGTCACTAAGTGGTGCATGGCTATATTTTTTATATAAATTATTGCAGAGAATAGGAAAAAAAAAGTGGGAGGGAGGGTAACTTCTAATTTAACCAAACATAGGCAGTATCATAAATTAGACTAATGAAGGTATAAAAATCATCAGCAAACAAAAAACAAAATTCCTTGTAGGTCAGACTCTGCAATGTATGAATAAAAACACATGACCAACAGGGTTCATCCTAGGGTAAAAGGGCAGCTTCATGCCAGGCATGGTGGCACAAGCCTGTGGTCCAGCATTCTGGGAGGCTGAGGCAGGAGGATTGCAAGTTTGAGCCCAGCCTGGGAAACTCAGGGAATTAGTAAGACCCTGTCTCAAAATAAAAAATAAACAAAATCTGAGGAGTTAGCTTGGTGGCGACACCCTGGATTTGAACCTCCCTAACTCACCAAGAAAAGAATAGCTCCATGTTAAAACGTCATATTTTTATATAAAGCATTGATTGATTGTAGAAGAAGAACGATGTGAGGCTTGACCTCTGAAGCCCTGCAGTCTGCGGTCCTCACAGACCTCCTTACCCACTTTCAATCCCATGTTGCTTCGTTCTTGCTCAGAAAAACTTCAACCTGGATTAAACCCAACTTTTAGGATTTTGCCTATGTTCATGATGAGGAACATGACAAAGGAAAACAGACAACCATGCTGACTGCTGTTATTTTTTAAATGCTACACGTCTGCTCAAAACCCTCCAGAGGCTTAGGCACTACTCCAGGTTAGATATGCAGTCCTTTCAGGGCCTCTGAAGCCTCTGTTTTATCCTCTTGACACTCTCCTTCCACTTCTCTCTGCTCCAGCCACCCAGCCTCCCTGCTGTTCTGGATCAAGCCAGCCCTGGGGCGGAAACCCCAGGGCCTTTGCACTTGCTGTATCATCTGCCTAAACGCTTTTTCCTGTGTGACCTCTGTGGCTCACTCCCTTCCCTTCTTCAGATTTGTTTTCTCCTCAAATATCCCTTTCACTGGGCCCACCGTAGTCCCTTTACGGAAGTACAGCCCCCCCAAGCACTTCTTACCCTCCAGCCTTGCTTTCTTTGTTATGCTAAAAATCCATCATACAAAATAGTTTGTTTATTTATTACTGTTTTCCCTTCACTAGAATTCAAGTTGCATCTGCTTCCTTCCCTTACTGTATTCACAGCACTGCCACATGACATAGGCACTTAATAAACAGGTGTTGGGGCTAGGCGCAGTGATTTATGCCTATAATCCCAGCTACTTAGGAGGCTGAGGCAGAAGGATCACAAATGTGAGGACAGCTTGGGCCACTCAGCAGCAAGAAAGACCCTGTCTCAAAATACACAATCAAAATAGCTGGAAATGTGGCTCAGTGGTGGAGATGCCCTCGGGTTCAGTCCTCAGTACTGAAAAAAAATTGTTGGATGAATAAAGTAATGAGTTTATAAAGAAATCCCACAATCAGTAAGTAATTAATGATAGGAAATTCACAGAAAAGCAAACCTGAAGAGTTAAGAATTAAAGATGTCTATCTATCTGTCTGTCTATCTACCTGTCTATATCAGTCATCTGTCTGGTACTGGGGATTGAACTCAGGGCCTTCACTCCAAGCTACATGCTAATCCCCCTCTTTTTCATTTTGAGACATAGTTTTGCTAAGTTGTTAAGTTGTCCATGTTGGGCTAGAACTTGTGATTCTCCTGCCTCAGCCTCCTGGAGTGCTGGGGATTATAGGTGTGCACCACCATGCCTGACTCAGTTAGCTCTTAATTGTGTACAACAGGAGGTTTTAGAGATAGAAATACATCAGTCTTAACAGTAGGGCTAATGAGAATTGAGGTCATTCTTTTTCTTTCTTGAAATTTTCTATGCTAATTACATATGACCCCAGTAAACAGGAAACAAACAAATGTTAGTTTACATAGTCCTCAGCTATATTTTTGTTTCGTACTTATTGGGCCATTGCTTTATGAGAGTTCCCCTCGCAGGTCCCACAAGCTCCCTCTGTCCCGGCACATTCGCTGAGCAGACCTGGAAAGGCGATGCCGGCCATCCCGCCTCACCTGAGTGTCGCAGGGCAGAAAACCCTTGCTCGCCTTCCCAGGCCCACGCGGACTCGCTCTTGTTGTGCAGCTGGTGGAAGTCAGGCATCTCATGATGCCAGTCCAGGTCTGCGTTGCTAATAAAATAAAATGACAAAGCACTTTATTCAAGAATCCCGTAGAGCTTGAGTAGAAACCAATGTATTCACAGGGGTGCAAACTCTATCCTGTCTTCCCAGCCTTTCGCTTTCCAGCAAGCGGTAGTGCATTAAGAAAATTATCTCGAAGAATTGTTTATTTTGCAGGATGAGCTAGATGATCTCTAGAAACCTGCAAGGACAATTACTGGACCCCACAATTTGACAAAACTGCTATAAAGGACGCGCAAATGTATCTCTGCTCTGCTGATACCACGCAGGATTTCCCTAATCACTGTAGATCTTCAAACGACTCTGACGCACACACAGATGGGCGAGCAGCCCGGCACGCTCACCCGCTGATGCAGTCTCCTGTGAGCGTGTCGCAGCTTCCCGCGCAGTCGCAAGGCCTGCAGCCGTACTCTCCGAAGCCCCAGTATCCCACCATGCACCTGTCGCAGTGCGGCCCTGCCACCCCAGGCTTGCAAGGGCAGTCACCGTTGCTGGGGTCACAGAAGATTGCTGAGCTGAAGGGAAGGACAGCTGATCCGATGGGATGGCAGGAACAGACTACAACAGAGAGGAGAGAGGAGGGCTGAGGACTGGTATCTGCCTGGAGGCGAGGCCCGCCCGTCCTGCAAGGGCTTCCCTTCGCCACTCTGAGAGGCCTCCTGCAGCCAGCCGGCTATGCCCAGACAAGGAAAGCTGGATAAATTACAGCTAAGCCAGATGTCAGCAGCACAGCACGTCTGCTGTCAAAAGCACATACTTGTCTGGAAAATTGAGGGCATTAAACATGCAGGTCTTTTGGTTATGAGGACAGGGATGAGCCAGCAACAGAGAGAGAGAAGGAACATTCTGTGAGAGGAAAGAGAGCGAGCATGTTCCAGCCCATTTCCAGGTGGTCCCCAAAGCCTCCTGCGCTCGCAGTGGGGCTGTCGGGAGGTGACTGGGTCAGAGGGGTGTTACTCGTCCGTGGGCGAGTCTGCTGGGAGTTTATAGCTGACAGTGATGTTGGGAGGAGGAGCCCGGTGGGGGAGGATCACTAGGCGTGGGCTGGCAGGGTCTATCTCGCCCCACCTGTCACCGGCCGTGGACTGCTCCGCTCTGCCACGCTGCCCCGCCTTGGGGCCAGCCATAGACTGAGACCTTTACAAATCATAAGCCAAAACAAACCTTTTCTCCTTTAAATTGCTGGTGTCAGGTGATGTGTCCCAGTTACAAGAAAGTGACTAAGACAATGTATGACGTAGAGAAGCCACACAGAGCAAGATTTAAAGCAGAGGCAACATCTAAGGTAACAAATGGTGCTAGGCCGAGGAAGGCAAGGAAGGGCGATGGGTTCTGACGTGCAACGCTGCGAGGCCTGTTGGTGGCCTTGACAGGAGTGGATTCCGTATAGACTGCATGGGCAATGCGCACGAAGAGGACCCGGGAGAGGACTGGAGAGGAACGGGAGTGTGAGAACAGATAACCCTCTGGGCCCAGAAGCGAGGGGGAGACAGGAACTCAAGCGGAGGTTTGCGCTTTTGTTTGTTTTGTTTTAAGGCGGCAGACGGCAGAGTGTGTCTGACGTTACGTGTCGGTGGGGAAGATCCAGCAGAGAGCGAAAAGCTGACGATCCAGAGAGAGATGAGGGGATTGCTGGGTGGGCGCTTGAGTGTACTTGAGTCGGGAATCGGGGGCTGGAGGAGAAGAGGTGTCTGAGGTAGCAGCACCCTCGGTTCACAGAGACGGGGTGGGGGGCCACGAACGTGTGTCCAGCTAAACACACTGGAGCGGCTGGGGGCGCTTTTTCTTCTGCATGTATTGGGCGGACAAAACAGGCAGTGAGTTCGTCGGATGCCAGTGCTGACGGGAGACTGCAGACTGCGGAGCGGAGAGTGAAGGAGACATTTAGGGAGTGAAGTACAATCAACTGCCAGGCAGCACCGGAGACCACATTTGGGGTTAGCGGCCATGAATTCACAGCGCCGCTAGATAAGCAGGTTGTTTTCTGCAGCTTCCTGTGACAGAGAAAGTTCAGGTTTGGTATCGAGGCAAACTGGGTTTAACGTGGGTGGGATTAAGTCCAGCTTCTTGGGCCGGAAGCTCTGATCAGAAATTTGTGCAGGTCCTCTCCCTGCCCCTGGCTCCGCCGCTGCTCACAGACAGCCCGCAGCACTGTCTCCACTCCTTGTGTAACAGGAAGAGCAGAACGCAGTGCGTGTGCAGCTTATTGGGTTCCCCAGAAATTCATGTACCTTAGGAACTTCAGCTGGGTTGAGTCTGGTGTACTCAGTCTGCCTGGATCTTCCCCGCAGCGGCTACCCTAGAACCTCGGCTTTTCAGTCCATTCTACCCCCTTGGCCAGACGTTTCAGATTCGCTGACAAGTCTTCTGGGTAACCTCTCCTCCTCCTCACAATCTCTTTATTTTCATCTTCCCACCCCTTCCTCCAAGAATCAAATGAGAAACGCTGGCAGAGGTCATGGTGAACACACTTGCCTCCCGCCAGCCCTGTGATTCGGGGCAAGAACTTTAATTTTCCTGAACCTTGGTTTCTTCACTGTGATATCTACGTCTTGAGGATATTTCACGAGGTTGGAGTTATTTTATTTATTTTTTGTCTTTTTGAGACAGGGTCTTGCTATGCAGTTTAGGCTGAGCTCATTTTGTAGCCCGGGCTAGTCTTGAGCTCACAGGATCCTCCTGCCTCAGCCTCCAGAGTGCTGGGATTACAGGCCTGTGCCACCACATCCAGCTGAGGCTGGAGTTATTTTAAATGAAACCACTTCAGCAAAGTGTGTAACACGGTGCCTGATGCTGAACAAGCCAAGCCTTCTTGGCCTGTCTTATGAACAAGTATTCTAGATCCTGTTTCCCTTTTTCCCCTTAAAAAACTTCATTTACTATTTCATCATTAAAATTTCAACTTGGCTTTACAGCTCCACTCTGCAACTGTATGATTCTCAGCAAGATACTCTTACCTTCTCATTCCATTTTTCTTGTCTATAAAAATGGAAATAAGAATATAACAGTCCTCGGACAGTTCTAGGATGAAAGGAGGTTATGTATGTAAAGCTGTGGTGTAAGGTCGCCGTTTATTAATACTGAATTAATTGACTAATGCAATAAAACTCTTATAGAGATATAGGATCTATGTTTGTCGGAGAAATGGTGCCAGCTCTGAAGGAGTTCAGTCTTGCAAGGAAAACAGAAGCAAACACAAGCCTGCAGACATGACGTGTGCTGCACAGAGCTACATGGGCAGAAACAAAGGGTGAGGTGACATGGGCTGAGGGAAGCACACAGGATCCCCACGGAGGGGTCTGTATGTGTGGGAGCCAGATCTTAAAGTTGGTAGGGGTTTACAAGTTGGAAAGGAGCAGAAGTTAAGCAGTTGCTCGTTCCAACATGGTTTCAAGGTACTGTGGGGCTCACTGTATTTAAAAAATAAATGTATTAATTTTTAATTGCAGTAAAAACACGGTAAAATTGATCATCTTAGCCCTTTTTGGATGCTCACTGTATTTTATGCTCCTGTTAGCTCTTGGGAGATTGATGGCAGACCGGTGACCGAGGCCGTGAGGAAGTCACTGGTGACTGTTCTGAGAACAGAAGCTAGAGAGGAACGGGGATCCATGGCACCCCACTCCGTTCAGCAGGGGTTCTGAAGCCAGCATTATGGTGTGAAGTCTGGTTAACCTTCCATCCCCAGTGCTGCATGTACTCTTCGTGTTGAGAATTTGCTACAACAGAGCATGGCATGGTGCCTTTTCCGCAAAGGGTATGAATTATCATAGGAAGGACCTCATGGTCACTTGTTTATTCATTTTGTCACCTAGCAAACATTGGTTGATAACAATTCTAATGTTTATAAAGCATCTGCAGTTTATAGCATGCTGTTACACCCTGCTAAATATGTCAGGCCCTTCCTACTATGGCGCTAGCCTGCGTTTGTAGTTTTACCTTCAGAAACTGTCTTGCACATAGCCGTTCTTCTAGTTAAACAGCGTGGTTCCCAGAGACACCCACCCCTCTCCTGTTGCTGCTGTGCCTCTGTGAATTTCTAGAAAGAAATTCTTCTCTCAAATCCGTGTTTCAAAATTCTACATCTCCTTCAAGGTCTGTCTCAACCATCCTTCCTGCAGCTCACCCTGGTCTGATCATTCGGGGTGGGGAGAGTGCTCGAGGTGGGCATTCTCTTTTCTGAAACTTTTGAAATTGAAATATAATGAACTTCAGAAGCATGAAGTGAAGCCCAGCTCCTTCCTTCCACCGTGCGCCACCAGGGCAGCCACTCCAGTTGCCTAACTCAGAGACAGATTTACTTTCTTTTAGAAATCATTCCTTATTCAAACACAATTAAATATAATTTACCGTGTCTTTGAAACCCTCCCATGCTTAAAAAATAACATTTCTTCTTAAATCTCTGGCTACATTCTGTTTCCTATTAGAGAAGAGGGGCATTTTCCTTTCCTTTTGTGGTCAAACCAGTCTGTCTGCCTTGTGAGGCGCCTGCTCACTAACTCTCCCCGTGCTTTTTTCCCACCTTCCTCAGCTCTACTTTTTTTTATTATACTAGGTTGTTGAGGATGAAACGGGAGAGAATACATATCTCTAGCATTTAATAAGCAACTGGCAAATGGGAGATTAGAGGTTCTCAAAAAAAAAAACCACTGCATTGAATTAAAAGGCAATGGAAACTTTTTACAAGAGACAATGGACAAAAATATAAAGGGCCTTGAAAAGAAAGCACAAAAATTCTTTGAAAGAGGGTGCGTGAATTTGTGGAAGGCAACATCTGTCCATTCACTTATCCCACAAACATCTAACGAGCAGCCATGATGTGCTAAGTAATCAGGAAACTAAATAAGAGATCCATAATTATTCCACCTTATGGAAGGGTCTAACATAAGGACAAAACTAAAGATATTGCTTCTAAGGCATTTCAGTTTTAGAACAGCTTCATTTAAATTCACACCATTAACAGAGCATGGTGGTGCACACCTGTGATCTCAGCCCTCAGGAGGCTGAGGCAGGAGGATCAATGCAAGTTGGAGGCCAGCCTGGGCTACAAAGTGAGTTCGAGGCCAGCCTGAACTGCATAGTGAGACCCTGTCTCAAAAAATAATTACACAGTTATGATGTTTCTACATGAAATTTCCTATTTTTTTCAGTTGGGGTTTATTATGAAGACATTTAGGCATTTTCTTGTAAGATACTCTGACACTTTAAGGCTAGTAGTGATTTCTCACCTGAGTTTAGTCACAAAGAAGTTTGGAGGGGTTATATATGATGTAACATGAATATATCAAAGTATTATGTACAAAACAGTATGGAGATGACTTTAAATGAAACCATATACAAACATGATGAGGAAACCAATAGTTACTATATCACTCAGTGAAGTCCTTTGGTTCTTGACAGCAGCAAGGGCAATTTAGCCAGAGGACACGCCTGTTGTGGGATCCCCATCTATAATAACATATGCTTTCCTACCACCATGTTTTTCCCTGTAATAGAAAACTTGAACATTTCTGAGTTGAACTCTGCAGCACCTCTCTGTTCTAAACCCTACATACATTTCAGGAATGGCCAGAGAAGAATGTGATCCTATCACATGTGCAGTGGATTTCTGTCAGTGTGACTTTTTGCATAATTACAAGATAAAAATACCACTTGGAAACTATGCGGAACTAGCTCCAGGGAGAAGGCCCTGACATCTTGCATGACATACTTTTTCAGACTGTGCACTGAGGCTTACATTACATACCCAACTCCTGAAGTTTGATAACAGTCAATATCTCACACTTATAAACTATATTTCTTACTTTCTTCCAGAATAAAAATACCTTTCCTTTTGCTTGGAGTGTGTGTAGGGGAGGGATTGCCTTAGATTCTGGTTGGGTTCTGAGCCCCCAACCTATATTTCTAATTGAGTGTTCATTCTAAAGTACAACTCAAGCACTTTTCCACAATGGATGTGAAAATTATGCTTCAGGATGACATAAGTCCTTCCCTTCAGCTTTGTCTTCTTGTAGACATGAGCCCCAATAGTGAAGACTGAACAATCATCATGTATTATCCTTCTGAACTTAATAATTCTTTTCATGGCAGGTGTTAGTGTACACGGCGACCTGTCCCTGAAAGTCAAAGTGGCGCCCAGAAATGTTTGGGAGCTGCGCAGTCTGTCTGGGTGGCAAATCATTCACCGTTATCATCATCATCACTTTCCCTCCCAGGCTGCTCGCACCTACAACCATAGTGGCAAGACAGAATTAGGACGAATATCGTTTTAATTTGCAAATATTATGCCAAAAGTATTATTTAATGCAAGTGACTTCCTTTGAATAGCGCATGAATTGCTTTGAGAATGAATTTGAAGGAAATGTAATCATACGAAAATTTCAAAGTGATGACAGAAGAAACGAGTACAAATGTCACAACAGGTGCCCTTCAAGCAATGAACCTAGGTAATGTCAGAGTGACACAAATTTTATTTACAGATGCACGTTTGTAGTAATACATCCATATATGAAGTGCTGCTCCTCCGTGAGGCATTTATAGAGAAGAGGGAGACTGTGAAGCTTCCCTGAAAGATCTTCTAGCAGGAAGCACAGCTGTTAATGAAAGAGCAGATGGGCACAATTTCAAACCACCTTGTGCATACACAGGCTCTAAAGCTAATATTTGTTTCAACCACAAAAGCTGATAATAAATACAGCTGTTTGGAAATTGCCTATATGATCTCTTAGGAAAACACAGAATGAGGCAGAGGCAGTATAATAAAGTTGGTAAGAGCACAGCTCAAGTGTCAGTCTAGATGATTTAGGATTCTCGTCATGAGGCTTATTTTTAATTAGACTTTATGAAATTAACCCTCTCAGCCCTCAGTTTTCTCACTAAAGAAGTTAGAATGGCAAAACCTATGCCACAAGGTTGTTTGAGGATTAAATGACATAATGAATGTGTTTTTTCATTGTGTTAGGTATTCAGTAGCACCAAGTGCTCAAGAAATAGTTAATTTTAGTGAATTATTTTAGTTGGTTGAAACACAGTAGTTTCAAAATGCCATCTGTCCATCCATCCATCCATCCATCCATCCATTCATCCATTCATCCATCCATCTGAACCTTCACTGAAGAGTTGTTGAACTTTAGTGTTAACAGGAACTATGGTAGTGACTGAAGATACAAAGACAAACACAAAGACTCATCTCTTGAGTGAGGGAAAAGAGATGGACAAAGAACAGTGAGTGTTATAACCAAGCTGGTCCAGCTTGCATGAGAACACAGAGGAAGAGCAATTACTGTCCTACTGCAGATGGGGATTGTTTTTTCAGGAAATCAGTGATCTAACTGGCTTTGCAAATAGCCTCCTGGCCTTGTGCCTGGGAGAACCAGCCAGAAAGAGCACAGCTTTCTTGATGACTCTGAGTCTTTTAGGAGTAAGTTACTCCTAAGTTACGTGTTCCTTTTCTTGGATAAAAAGAAAAAAATCAACCTGAGATTCCTCATTTGTAGATCAGAATATGTTGAGAAAAATTAGGGTGTAATCTGTGGCCCTACTGCATAGTGAGAGGAGCCCTGCAGTGCAATAGAGGACAAGATTCACAGCTGTTCACCTGCATGGATGTACAGAACAGGGAGAGCCAAGTAGGAAACAGCCAGAACTGCTATGGCTCCCTTTGTTCTAACATTGCTAAGATCTTTGGTGACAGAGCCCAAGGAAACCATTGCTGTCTTTCATCTTTCTTCACACCTTCCCTGGAATTCTAGGACTTGGTCCGCATCTCTTTCCACAGCACAGCACTCCGTGATGCCACTCGGCGGGAGAACCGGCCAGCGGAGCTCAGCCTCTTTCTTGTTCTACGTTGTAAATCTTTATCTGATGGCTCTAACTTTTGCTCTAGGGTTAGGAAAAGCTACACTGGGAGGAAATGCCCTGAAAGAATTTCCTCCTGATTTCGCTTTGATAAAAGCAAAACTCAAAGTCCAAGGCCCTTAGCTGGGAAACAAGAGACTGCTTAAGACCTTTCACCACTACCCAAGGGCCTCTCTCTTACCGGCACCTCCCTGGCTCCGAATGTCTTTTCCCTTGGAAAAGGCCAAGGCCCTACTGGATTTGTCTCTGGAAATGGGAAAAAAAACCACTCAATAAATCTACAGTAAACTGAAATGGTCAAAGTAGAGTAAGTTATTCTGAGTTGCCAGGGCATGACTCTTTTCAACATTTCATGGGGAATTTTTAAAAGCAAAGATGTTTCAGAAGTGGCCCAGCCATCTGCCAAAGTTTTTGTAGAGCAAACGGGACTTCCTGGGGGTGATTGGAGATGCAGCTCCCAGCACAAAGGAGAGAGTATGAGCTGTTACAAATATATTAAGTGTAAAACTAAACAGTGAGCGAAGTCTTTTTTGTTCTATTTTCCCCTTTTCTGCTACTACCAACTCTTTTTGCTAGTGGATGAATAGCTGCACATAACAAAGAAAAAATTGTAAATGAACTTTGTGAAAGGCAAAATATTTACTCTGTTACTGTCCTTGGAAACATTTTTCTGTGATCCTTCAAATATTATAAACATGATGTTCAGTGATAGCTAATTCCACACTGTTCAAAGTACATTTAATTTCAAATAAAATTATGCTTGAATAAATCTAATAAGAGAGTAATTTGAGATTGTTTTTCATTTACTGAAATGTCTCCTGAAAGAGCTGTACATTCCCTACAAAAGAAGACTGATTGATGTGAAGCTCAGCCTCTGTTTAATACTTTAAAAATAAATGCAAGCTTTTAAAGTATATTTCTCATCTGTCTTCAACAAATTGTAAAATGAAAAATGCAAATAAATACTAAAGTCATGCCCTTTATTTTTAACGCTTTACTGTGTGACTGCTACTCAGATCCTCTGTTTGATTTCTGTATCAACCCTTTTCTGTTTACTAGTTATAATGGGGCCAGTTACTATTTATTCCTGGGCATATCTAAGGGATCTCAGGCAGTTAAACTAATGATATATTCTTGGTTTGCTACTTCATTTAAACTGAAGAAAATACTTTTGAGTATATGAATTTTATTACTTGTAAAATTTATTAATCTGTATGGTACCTTTTCAAAACACTTATTATCACTTGTAACTACATATTCACTTGAGTAAATTTCCAGTCTATTTCCATGGGGTAAGGGTTCTATCTATATACAGCGACTAGAATAGGCCTGGCACATGCTAGGCTCTCAAAAAATATAGGTAGAGTTTTTTGTAGGTTTTGTTCTGTTTTGTAGTTTTTGTTCTTTTGGTTTTTTTTTTTTTTTTTTTTTTGGTCTTTTTGAGACAGGGTTTCATTATGCAGTTCAGGTTGGCTTTGAACTCACTTTGTAGCCTAGATTGGCCTCAAACTCATAGCAATCCTCCTGCCTCAGCCTCCTGGAGGTTTTTTTCCAGTGGATGAAATGTATCACTTAACAAATATTTCTTAATGATGGATAGTCTTTTGATCTTCAATGATGTCTTTATGATTTTCATCTTGCTGCCATCTCTATAATATACTGTGACGCCTGGAAGCTGGGAACATCGTTTCATCTCTTTGGCTGCAAACCCCAGGGTCATGCCTGATGCATTTTAGCAACTTAATCTTAACGAAATGAGCGAATGTATGAATGAGTGAATGAATGTGCCTCTTAATAAGCAACTAACCTGGAATCTTTTGTGTTTTGATGAACCTCTTATAAGGTTCATGCTACTCTTTTGTAGGTTTTCCTAGTGTCCAAGTACTAATGCTGAGATACTGGAAACAGAATAAACACCCCATAAATCTATAGTAGCCTGAAATGGTCAAAGAGTAAATTATTCTGAGTCACCAGAGCGTGACTATTTTCAACATTTAATGCTTCACTTAGTTTGGTTTTTATTTATTATTTGTAACAAGAGCTCTTTATTGTACCTCTGCAGGAGGCATTCCCCACCCATAAACGCCTCTCCTTTGAAACAATTTTTTTCCACATTAATCAATCTGAAATTCCTTGTTCTCTTTTCAGCTAATTCTACTTACTTATAATTCTTTGTTCCAGAGAAGTAACATTTTTAAACCACCTTATAACTTGGGTGACTGTAGAGACTTTCTGTGTTCTGCTTGAGAAGCTTCCCTGTTAATCTGAGTGCAGGTTATTCTCGGCATCTCTCCTCTCTGTTGGCTGACTTGGGGCCCCCTCCGGTCACCTCTGTCTTTCTTATACTACGATGAACATGGCTACTTAGATTCAGATTTTACACAGCTGTTTATCAGTAAGCAGGGCCTTACTCAGAACCACATGGCACAGTTAAAAAACCTAGGGCTGTTACAAGTTACTTTTGGCTCTAGAATACATCTTTCTTTCTTTCTTTCTTTCTTTCTTTCTTTCTTTCTTTCTTTCTTTTTCTTTCCTCCTTCCTTCCTTCCTTTCTTTCTTTTTTTCTTTCTTTCTACCTTTTAAAAAAATATAAAGCAGCAAAAAAGTAAAAATAACAATAAAACAGAGTTTCAAGACCGGCTATAGGAGGAGAACAATAATTAATACACTGTGTATTATTATATTCATAGTAGTCGTTCAAAGTTCAAGATATAGGCATGAAATATTATCCAAAAAAGTATTCATACAAAACTTTCTTTTCAATGAACTAACTGAAACTAGCTGTATAACTATTTTACTATCTTTTGTATGTATGTATACATTTTTTTCTTTTCCCTTCTACACAGACTTTTGTTATATAGTTCAGGCTGACCTTGAACTCACTTTGTAGCCCTGGCTGGCTTGAACTAGCAGCAATCCTCCTGCTTCAGCCTCCCAAGTGCTGGGATTATAGGTGTGGGCCATGATGCCCGGCTGCTTTTCTTATTTTATTTTCAACTGGGCCGTAGTGTGAAGTACAATTGTTTGGATCTTTGTAGATCACTGATTATCCCTGTCAAGATCTTCACAGTTGACAGACCTGGGCTCAAGCTCCAGGCTTGCTGCTGACTGGCTGAGCCTAGACACCTTATGTAATCAACGGAGATCTCAGGGTCCTTGTTTGTCAAATAGAAAGGGCACCTCCTAACCCCGAAGGACAGGAGTGTGGTATACACGGCCCAGCCCAGAGCTTGTCTATAGGAGTAATCAACAGATGCTACTCATTTATAACCTTCCTAACTCTTTGTACATTTTCTGAAGGTTTTAATATTTTATGATGTAAGGTTTGGTAATTTAATGTTAGTCAAATCAGCATTAAATGCTGACTTGCTTTTATTGGCAGAATGTTAGTTTATTTTTTAATGAATTACATTTTCTGTTGGAGAGAGAGACATTTCAGAGAATTTCATGATCTTGCCTGAGTCTCTTCCCAAGTTTTTGACTTTTACTATTTATCAATTCATAAAGTTTCTCCTTATTAGGGGGTGAATTTTAATATATGTTATTCAATTTTTTTGAAGGAATGTCTTAGAATGATTATTTTATCACGGCATATCTATTTTCTCTATTCTTTTCACTGTTAACCCTCTGGTTTTGCTTCTTAGCTCAGGGAAAAAAACCCTAAGATTAAAGTTTCCCAGCTATTACTGCCAAGTCACTGGTTCTATTTCAAGTTTGCTTTTCAAAAAACAGTTACTTCATATTGATTCTATGCTGGAATCTCACAGTTGGTTTCAGTATAAAACAAAGATGTCTATGTTGTTTATACGCCATGAAATGGACTCATGTGGCCTTGCCAAAAGTAGAGTTTGAAAGACAAAAATATCCACTAAGTTACTGTTTGAAGAGACCTTAGTGATCCTTGGGGACCAATGGGCAGGACCTAGACACAAGAATGAAAAATGGAAGATGTGTATGAGTTTCTAAATATGTCACTGTGATAAAAGTATCCTGGGTTTAATTAGAATGAAATAATTGGTAAAGACACAAGTAAGTAGAGAAATACAGATTCTTCTTGTTTTTTTTCTTAGGTGGTACTGGGGATCGAACCCACACACTGGGCAGGAGCTCTGCCCCGGGCTGCATACAGATCCCTTGTGAGAGCGTTGGAGAAGGTGCTATTTGAGTGGAACGCAAAGGCCCAAGAGTTGCCACTGGTCGAATACTTTTCACCTAAATCAGAAAGTAGAAAGAAGATTTGAACACTAGATTGGATTTGGATACTAGATTAGATTTGGATGCTAGAACCTTTTCTTTACAAAAAGAGCTGGGTAGGTAGAGTAACTATGATCAGGTAAGCAGGCGCTGTCTCGATAAGCACTTGATTTAGGTTGTAGGGGAAAGGGGCCAAGTACATTTTTATTCACTCTCTCGTAGAAGCAGTTTACTACATTGACTTTGGCCCACCCGAGAGGAAGGAAGGACATGTCAGGTTTTTTCAGAGGTTGTTTACTTTGATGGGGAACGTGAACTGCTTTCTTTTCTAGTTGCTTATTTTTCTATAAATATGGAGACACTAAGCAATACTCTAAAATTGTGTCTTGACATAAAATCAAATGTATTGTAAAGGAACTAACTAGTTATTTTCTAAAAAGAGAGCTATTTTTGTTCTGTCAGGCACCCTCAACATCTGTTTCAAACATGTTCTACTAAAGCAGGGGAAATTTTTCTATTGAAAACTGTCAGAATAGTTATCCATATCCCATACCTAATCAATTTCCCATTCACATGGCACTAAACATGGGCTTTGGTACTAACAGGAGAGTAAAGAAGGAGAAGAAGCTATATGAATTCGATTCAATGATTATTTAAATATCCACACAATAACATGCCTATGATGGTTTAATGCTATGATCTAAAATATGTAAATATTAAGCAAAAGTAAATGTCAACAGACTGGTCAGGTAATTTCATTATAAACTCTAGTCTCATTACAATCATTCACTTTAGACTATGAGGTATCTGTGGTAAATAAGTCTGTGTACCGTGAATAAAGAAGACTTCTCTGGTTGAAATAACCAGCTATTTATTTGGAAATGGTTGCATAGAAAGCACACATTTTAGGAGTTCCACCAGACATCTTCTTGGAGAAAAAACAGAGGTCTCAGGTTAGACATTCTTAAGTGGGAGAAGATAACTAACATGAATGCTTACTAGCATTTACATCTCTCAATGTGTCAGAGAAAGGGTGTCTAGCCTGAGTTTTAGTAATCCTGTAGGATTTTCCACCAGAGACACTGCAGATTCAGTGAGTAGATTGAGTTACAAATGATTGTTAGCTTGTGATCTTTCATCCAAGAGTGAAAGTGAACAGGGCTCACCCAGGAAATAGGACTGGTTCTCAGATGTTGACCAGGAGACTGAAAAGCTGAATCAGAACTTCTAAGGATGGTTTGTAAAGAAATGCAGGTTTCTGATCCATTCCCTGCTGGAGATTCTGAGTCAGTAGATCTTGGTCAGGGCTCTGAGATTGTATATTTTCAATAATGGCCCCAAGTGATTCCAGTCTACATCTAGGTTTGGGAACCAATGACCAGAGAGGGCAGAGAAGTGGGGCTTTGAAGGTGGAGACTTGACCTCATCTGGAGTAGAGAAACGAGTCCACTGTTTGGCTTTGAGTCTCATTTCCTGATGAAAATGGTGTGGTAGCTTGAAGTTGGCCATGGTGCAAATATTTAAGCCACAGAAGTCGACAAATGCTACAAATGAGGACACCCCATTACCACCTCTGGCTCAAAGCCAGTGCACCACTGTGTGGTAGGGCTGGTCTTGCATTTTTAATATATTTGCTGTAGAAAAATCTACTTTGGCTACAGGGTACTGAAGCCATGAAAATGACTGGAGGTTTCAGAAGAGACCCTTTAAAACAGACCGTGCTCTTCTGGAAGACAAAGGCACAGTTGCTCACTAAGTACCTCAACTTAGTGAGAACCGTGTTTCCCTTCTTCCTCGTCTCTCCACAGTCAGCCAGCTTGAGCCTCTGTTTCTGCTCTCAGCCCCAGTTCAGCTGGAGAAATTCACATTCTCCCCTGTGTTTACAGACCTTAAATGTACTGTCTTTCAAAACATTTCTTTCCCCGAGTTGTAGAAATAAATTCAGTTTCAGCGATCTCTACTTGTCTTTAAAAAAACAAACAACAGCTCTAGAATCCTCAGAAATGATTTCTTGGCAGGGAAATGTGTAGTTAATTGTCTGGGTCCCATAGTGGATTTTGGTTGAGGTTGAAATAAAGAGGAAGTGAGAACAGAGATGATTTAGTTGCTCATGGGAATAAATTTACGGGCTGGGAGATGTGGTTCAGGCCCCTGCTTACTCAGATTTGATGAATTTATGGCCATAAATTCAAAGTGTACACGTAAGGACCATTGAATTTAGCATATGGCTTATCAGGTGACCGAGAGGGAAAAAACAGCTTAGAACATTAATGGGGGCAAATAAACCCTTGGTTTATTTGGAAGCTGGGTACCTAAGCGTGAACAGAGCCCCGAGGTTGATGGGCCCAGGCAAAAATTCCACGAATGGTGGGTGCTCTGCGAAGACTGTCAACAACGTGTTCATTTTTGGATCAAGTCATTAAAGGCAGTCAAAGCAATCACGGAGGTTGGAAAGTAGGTCAAACTCTGTGTTTCAGCACTTTTAGAGGAAAAAATAAAAACACCCGTTGAAGAGAGATCGGAGGATCTCTTCAAGGATTCTCTGTTTGCCTTCATGCCAACCCCACAGGCGCTGCTTAAGGTGCTTAGTGTAATTTTTCATTTCACTTTGGTCCTAAGTAGTGGAGGGTGATAATAATGGGTTAATGCACACAGGCCTTTGAACCGTGAATGGACCACACCCAGTCAGTGGATGGCCGCTGCCGCTGCGGCACGGACATCGCCGACACTTCTGTGTGGTAGCCGATCTGTGCCTGTAGGTTTCTCCTCATCCAGAACTAAGGACTTTTAGGGAAGGAGGCTGTCTCTCATCTTTACAGATCTGCAGCTTACTGCGGTACCTGCCATAGAGGAGACCTTCAGTATGTGTTCTCCGGACTAGGTGGAGCTATAACTTACACCTCCAGTAAATGCAGTTGGGCTGTTGCTTCAAGTTTTCAACTCCTGAGAAGATGAAAACCAGGAAAGAAGAGAGGCGGTCCAAGCCTAGTTAATATTATGTTTGTGATCATCTCACTGTTAGAGATAAAAGATTTCTTTCTTTTTCTCTCTCTTCCCTTCTTCCCTTCCTCTTTTCCTTCTTTCTTTCCTCCTTTCCTTCTCCATCTCTTTCTCTCCCTTTCCCTCCTCTCTCTTTCTTCTTTCTTCAGTGCTTGGGATTGAACCCAGGGCTTTGCACAGACTGCGTTCAATACTCCATTCCTAAAGTTTATTTGTTCCTTGTTACTCACTTGTAGGTTCCAGCCCTTGATCACGAGAAACAAATCTTCCAGGAACCTTCTAGGATTTGCCTTCCCAAGTGACGCCTTCATGCAGATGTGGGTGCAATACAGAAGAAGGTTTATGAATGAATATTAGAATCCTAGGCTCTGAGACATCCTAAAGAAACTTCTAATCAATTCATCATTTCCTAAATTTGAAGGCCAGAGAAAAATATGCCCTCGTGTTATTCCTTTTAAAAGCTCATGGAATTAGTGGTCTCTGGAGGATCAAACTGTGGAGAATATTATGCCACAAGACACTTTCTCTAGATTTCCATTTTTCTCTTAGTAAATCCCTCCATAATCTATTTTTTAAAATGCTAAGTAGATGTGCATACAAATAGAGACATAAACCTTGCCTGACTTGGATACTTGTGTAAGCAGGGTGTTCTGGCCATCTGGTTTTAAAAATGTAACTGTGGAGTAAGTGCTCAAATGCTTGCAGTTCTCGCTGAAAAGCTGTTAGTCTGATTCCACCACCCGGGGGTGTGTTAAAGAGCATCTCTGATTCCTTGGGCCTGGGGGGATCGGAATTTTGCATTTCTAATTAATAACCAGATGAGGCCAACGAGGCTGTTCACTGGCTCACACCCTGCACAGCAGGTTGCTGTTCTGCCTTGGTAAGCACAGAGCTGCAAATGTGATGAAATTCTCATTTTGGAAAGTATCGGCCGTGTTGCTGATAGAACCACATACAGAGATGGCTTTAAATTTCAACTTTTCTTGACACTATTTTTCTTGTGAAATTAAACTGGGAACTGATAGGGAGAGAAACACTATCTACAGCACTATCTCTATCAGCACCTCTCATGAAGCTTGGCCTATTGTAACTACTAAAAACTGTAGGTTTGTTAACTGATGTGTCCGCTGTAGTATTAAAGTTAATAACAGAAGAGGTGATTCAGGGAGATATCTAAGGAAGAAGTTAACGGTAAGAAAAATATAACTAAGTACTAATGAAAATGTTGTCAAACATATTGGCAATCAAATGGTGTATTATGGAGGGTATTTAGGTAGAGAATAGTGAGATGTTCTAATAAGTGTTGGGATTAACTACAGGCTCGGAGAAAGGAAGACAACAACCAGGGTAACATTCTGGAAGAGCTGCCTGTAAGGAGATCGAAGCTAGTGAATGAGATACAGGAATCTTTGCCCCAGACATATCCTCAAAGAGCCGTGAAATGAATGTTCACAGGCCTTTGCTGAGAAGTTTGCCCACAAGGACTGCCTGGAGAAAGAAAGAAGGAAATACAGATCAACCCTGCTAAGTTGTCCGTCTCCTGCATATTATGCTGAGAGTGCTAGAGTGGTATTAGCTATTCTAATAATTTCCCTCCTTGGTGCATTAAGAACCATGCAAGCATTTTTTTTTAGCTGAGAATGATGAGCAATAGAACTTATTGATAGTAGTTTCTAGTTTCAAGTTTTTCAGTAGCCAAGATGTAGGTGGATCCCCTGGTAATTTAAGGGGCTGAAGAACTCATCCAGACAAACCACGTTACAATTCCCTTATTCTGTGTAAGAGGTTTTGTTTTGTGTTTAGAATGTGATAATATAGTCTTGGTAGAGCTTTCCTCAGAATAGCTTTGGTATCTAATACTTGGGTATTGGCAGGTCCTAAGAAAAGGTTGCTTAGTGGCTAGTTATTCACTAGTTCTGGGTAGTTCAAGTCATGAATTACCCTTGCTTACTGATGAAGTGGTTCCAAATGAAGGCACCTACAGTCCACCGCTCCTCCTCTCTGCCATTCCCATCTGCACAGCGCTTTTTGTTTATTTGTTTGTTTTTTTGAGACAGGGTCTTGCTGTGTAGTCCAGGCTGGCCTTGAACTCACTACGTAGCCCAGGCTGGCCTCGAACTTGCAGCGGTCCTCCTGCTGGGACTATAGGTGTGCTGCGCCGCCAAGCCCAGCCCCACTCATTCTTACCCCAGTTGACCCTCTCTCAGTTGACAGAACATGCTGTCTTTGTCCCTCCCTCTGTTCCTTTGCTGCGCTGGTTGTTATCTCTGCCGGAAGCACCCCGTCAGGACACTCAGCTTCTGTTAATTTCTCCTCCTATGCGCTTCCCTGATACTACGCAGTGCTGATGGTACTTGTGTGTATCTGTGTGTGCGCGCGTGTGTGTGATGCCTATACACACACACAGGCATACAGACACTCTAAACTGTCTCTCTTATAGGGCTAACTTCTAGGAACAAGGGCACCTTGGTGTTCAATAAGAATTTACCGAGTGAAGGAGAAAGCTTTAAAAATATAATTGCTTAAGTCCATTGATGTGGAAAATGTTCAGATATTTTCATGGATTCAAAAAATAGTAAAAAGTTATGCATGCTGTTAATTTTAACTACATTCTCACATTTTGTTTGTTTTTCATAGAACTGGTAGTTTTTGGACCCAAACCTATAAAACCTCCTCTGTGAATGTGCCCTGATTAGCTGCATAAATTAATAATGACCGTGAACAAGGAGTCATTTTTTTCTTTTATAAACTCCTCATCTGTATTCTTTTAGGATGTAAAAAGCTAAGGCTGGTAACTGTTTTACATTTAGTAACAATATGAACCATAGCTTCAGCATAGGACAGTAGCAAAAACTAAACTAAACTCAAACAAACAAAAGATATTTATTTTGGCTCCAAGTCTGTCTGCTGGTAAACCTTTTCATTTTTTTCTTTTCTTGCTCTTTTTTTTTTTTTGGCGGTACTGGGGATCGAACTCAGCACCCTGTGCTTGCTAGGCAGGTGCTTATTCCACTGAGCTACATCCCCAGCCCTCTTGCTCTTTTCAATTGGTCAAACTTTTGCATTACAAAATGCTTTATCTGTTTTAATTATTTTTGAGGATTTATCTGCCTTATGATTTTACAGAACCAGTATAAAAATAATTAGTAAAACAAAAGCCAGTGAATAGTATGCAATGCTTTCAAATTAATCTGAACTATACATCATTAAAACATCCTGCAAGTATATAACACTTCTCTAATTTATTGCAGTGGCTCCCAATGCCATAGGAAAGAAACATTAACATTTTTAGGGTAGTAGTCAAGGCCCTTTAAAATCCAGCCCCGATTAATCTTCCAAAGTCTTCTTTCACTATTCCCTTTGGTCTTCTGTTCTCTAATGCAGATGATTAGCTGTTGGCTAACCTAGCACAAAGTCGATGCTGAAATGCTAGCGAAATGTTAGAAATTTGCTTTAACCCTTATAAAACTGGAGGCATCAGCTAAAAAAAAGGTGTTTCTCAAACTTAATTGTACACCAGAATCACAAAATGAAGGGCTTGCTGAGGTGCGTATTACCTCAGATTGCTGAGCCCCATCAATAAAATCTGTGAGTTAGTCTGTCTTTACTGGGGCCCAAGGGTTTACATTTCCAACACATTTTCCGGGTGAAGATGGTGGCTCTGGATGGGGACCACTTTCTGAAGTTTGTTAACTTCAACTAAAGTTGAAAGCTGTAAGTTCAAGTTCAATGAGAATCGACTGCCTTTGTGTAACATAGGATCCATCTTTTAAATACCAAGTCACACCGCCCTTCTCCTCTGCTGGAACCCCGCGCAGGGGCGCACCATTCTACGCCAAGTGAAAGCGGAAGTGTTCACAGTGGCCTGCAGGGGCATTCCAGTGAGCTCCACTCCGGCTCCCTTCTCTAAGCTTGCTTCCTGAGGCTCCTCAGCTCCCACACTGACGCAGCTGCGCTGACCTCCACGTTTCCCCCTTTGAATCCTTTATCACCTGCCTGTTTTAGGGGGTTGCTGTAGGTATTGGCTACAATACTCTTTCCTCAGTTGCAGACTTGGATGACTTCCTCACTGGTGCGCTCTGATGTCACCTCCCCAGCGCTGCGGCTCACCCCTCATTCTATCCCATACTGCACCTGTCCCTCCTTCCTGCCTCAGACACTAGGACCTGCGATCCTTCTTTCCTTGTTTTATCTGTTCTACTTAGGTGACGCCAGCATGTATCACCTCTCACACACTGAATCCTTATCAATTAAGTTTATTGTCCGTCTCCTCTGCTAGGATATACACTCCTTAAAGGCAGGGATCTTTGTGTTGTTCCCGGATGCAGCCTACGTCTGGGCACATCCTAGGCACGCAATATAAAGTCACTGAATGAATGAATGAATGAATGAACAAAAAGTGAATATATTAGGTGTGCTGTACTGCATACTATTTCAAACAAGTGCTATGTAAAAGAATCTTCTTGAAGTGGTACCTGTTGTCCTACAAGACTGTGAACTTATCTAGGTCATTCAGTGACAAGTTCTTCCCCTTTCCTCTTCTATCAGCGTGGTGATTCATACCTTCTGAGCTTTAGATATTTGTGCTTGGGGTCAGAGGCTATGGGATGTGCAAATAGATACGCCTATCTGTTAGAGTATACCCTGTACAGAATGGTGTTAGGGCTGGATCTGTTCCAGTTCCAAGCTATTTTTATAAGAGGTCCCTTCAGTCACCCTCTGCACAGAAAGATCCTTTATTTTAGCCCATAAGGTGCTACAGTTTTTAAAGAAGTAATTATCTTTGACATACGGCATTTTAAATCAATAAATAGTAACACTATCGTATCCCAGCTTTTAGCTTATAGGACAAGTATTACTATAATACTGGTTTTTATTCTTTGAAGGCTTACTATATGACAGACAATATGCTAAACATTAGATCTCATATGCTTGGCTATCTCAGTTCTCATAGCACCACAGGGAGAAGTTGTACATACAGAGAATTCAGAGTCCAAAGACAGGGCTTCACTAAGCTGCACAGGGCTCCACAGTCACTAAGTGGCAGCCAGGGCACCTAATCTGCACGTGTTTGAAACCTGTTAAAACGGAAGTCAGGGGAGTTGGAGTAAAATAGAAATCTTGCAGAAATATTCTGATACAAATCCAGGGCCCGATGTTGAAAGTGAGCCGTGTCATAATCTCCTTTCTACCATTTACGAGACCAAGTTGGTAACAAGTGATCCCATCCCAAGGCCATGTAGAGATTTCATATCTTGTCCCTGAAGTTAAAAATGTGTATTTTAAAGAACAATTTGGTTTTTTTCTTTAAAAAAAAAACAAACTAAAGGTTTTACACGCTCATTTCCCATGGTAGCACTCCCTTCCTGTCACCGTTTTTTTTTGAGCTGGAACAAGGAGTCCTTGGTGGGGAAAGGAAGGCACAGCCATCAATCTCCATGAGCAGCCCTGAGCCGGCCCTGTCGTCTAACCATTTCCGAGCTGAAGGATGAGGAAATAGCAAGATAGTTTGATGTGCTGGTCATCGCATTTTACTTGAGCTTTGCATGGGCTTTCATACTCATGTGGTGCCAGGAATGTCACACGAATCAGGCAGAGCTTTTAAAATTCTAATCTTTTTTTCAAATAAACTATGCCAACATATATATGTGTGTGTATGTATATCTTTCTTTCTTTCTTTGACACTAAAACTGAACAAAAGGCCTTCACAATGAGCTATATCCCCAGCCTATGTTTTATTAGTTGTTCTGAGACAGGGTCTTGCCAAGTGGCTAAATTGCCCATACTGGGCTTGAACTTGTGACCCTCCTGACTCAGCCTCCCAAAACTTACTCACATATTTAATCTTAAAACTATCTTCAAGATCTCTTCCTACTCACCATTCCTTTTTCTTTTATTAGTCATCTTGTATCCCAGTAAGTCACTATAGGAAATGATTTCCCGGGGAGTGAGAAAGAAGATAACCTTTATGGATATGTACTGCTTTCATCTAACAAGTTGAAAATTTTTGCTCCTAGCATTGAAGAAGTTAACTGATGTCCATGAGTGCATTGTTTGAGACTTTCTTGCCCTTTTGCCCTTGGACCAGCACAGTGAAGGATGGAAAGACTGTTGCCTGGTGCACAAAGCACTCTTTCTTTCCCTGAGGTACCATGCATTCACTCACCTTTGCAGGCGTCCGGGGCAGAGAAGGGTCTGCGGAGGTCACGGTAGAAGCCCGGCTTGCAGCGCTGGCAGTGCTGCCCCTCTGTGTTGTGCTGGCAGTTGTTACAGACCCCGCCGCTGCGATTCCCTGACGCTGCCCACACATTAATGTCAAAGTGACAGGTGTCCGCATGTCCATTGCACTTGCAGGCTGGAAGAGAGGTGCACAGGAGGAACATACATTGTTAAAAATAAATGCCTGCAATCCCAGGACTTGGGAGGTTAAGGTGGGAGGGTCACCACAAGTTTGAGGCTGACCCGGGCTACACAGTTCAAGGACACCCTGAACTACACAGTGAGATCCTGTCTCAAAAAAAATTATATATATATATATATATATATATATATATATATATGTGGCAACAAGTTCTCTAATATCCTAGTAGTTAAAATAGGGTATCCTGATTGGCAGTTATTTCATTTATAGTTTTTCTAATAGTGTATGCTTCAAAAATAAAAACATAAAAAGGTGTCCTCTGAGGGTTCTAGGTTTTCCTGCCCATTTCCCCTATTTTCCTATCATCTTCAATAGGTTACTACATTTTTAAAAGCTTATCTGTCCTTCTCTTTTTGCATTAGAGACTGTGAATTTAAGAAAGTAAGTGTTAGGATAGGCATAAAAGTCAACAAAGTGTAGATTTGTCTGGTTAGACAGAGATATTATGGGTAGTGTCTCAAGTGGGGTTGGCATGTACTTTGGGAAGACACTTGAGGGTCCCTCGGTTTATTTTCTCTCTTCAACACTGCCTTTCCAGCTGCTTCCCGAGGGGCATCTCCTTGAGTCTCCCGCCCTTGTTAAGAAAAGCCACATTTGCCAGGCATTATTTAAAAATGACACTTCATATTGTGGGTATGAGCCTGGATTCGTGTTCACGTGTGTGCTTGGAAAGAAACTTCCGGTGGTCAGGGCATAGTGACTTGGCCTGAAGATTGATTTATCTCTCTGAAATACTGTGCTCAGCTGCTGTCTTTTATGAGGCTACAAGGTGGTCTGCTCTACAAGCCTCAGTATTCTCAGGGAAGAGGCCTGCTATGTGTCTTAGGTGAGAATTTTTCAGTGGCGTTTCTAAGATCATCGGCTAGAAGCGTCATGGGATGCACCTCTGGGCTCCACGTGTGCTTGGGCGGCGGGTTTTGGTGGGAAGGGCCACAGTGGCATGCAAGGAATTTAGGAGAAATTCTTTAATTCTTTTGACAAGTGATTTAAAATAAGAACCCAGACACTTTGGTCAAAGTCAGCTAACTGTATTTGAAAATATTTGTGCTATTGTTTTTCATTGTTTCCTTGATGTGTTGTGATATTTTGACCTGATTCATATCTCTAAAAAGCATATCTTAAGTAGGATTTATGCTTAGAGGAAATCCTTTACATTTCCTAGAAACAAAATAAATCAATAATGATTCCTTATGTCCTGGAACTGACTTCCCACAACATTACTCACCATGCTTGCCTTTAAATCTTTGGAAAACAGACATTTTTGAGCATAAACATTGTAACAGACAGGCATGATTCTCTGAACACAATTACAAAGATTAAACTGGTTCATGTTCCCATATTTCCCTTCTCCTACCTAATCTTCCATCTCACACCCAAAGTTAGTTCTAGTCAAACATTCTCACTCTTGCTGGTTTAATTTCAAATCTGATCTGCATTTCAAGTATCCTAAGTGAAAAGAAAGCATTATGATGTAATGGAAACAAGTATCTAATTTGGAGTCAGAAGCCTTGGGATCAAGTCCTGAGCCTCTCATTTACTAACTCTGGCAAGACACTTAATCTTACTGAGCCTCAGTTTCCTGATCTCTAAAATGGGATTAACACCACCTGCTTGGCTGGGTTGTCCTGAGAACTGAACTCAAAATAGCTGTTTTCATGATTATAGCTCCAGCACTGTACCCTGTAGTCCTGCATTGCCCTTGTATCTCCTCATGCTTGCATTACGTCAGATTCCCAAGTGGGGTGCTTAGAGTCTGCCAAGCATCCAAGCAAGCACGCAGCCCGTTCTTGGCAACTCAGTCTTGTTGGCAACCTTGCTGACAGCAGCTGTTTCCAATGGTGGCAAAAACACTGGGCTATGTGTGTAGTTTCACGTGTCTGTCACCCATCACTTTATTTGGGTTTCTGGAGTTAATAAGGAAGGAGCCCACAGGATTACTCCAGGGAAAAGGCTTTGGGGCGTGTGGGCTTGTTACTCACTTCTGCACTCCTTAGGAGTCCCCGTTCTGCCATCAGCTGCCTCCCAGGGCCGGTCATTGTACAGTGGTGCACAGCGCTGGCAGTGGCTCCCCGCCGTGTTGTGCTTACACATACACTTCCCGTGGACCTGCAAAAAACAGTAAGAGCAGCCGTGATCACACAGGACGCCAGGGAAGCACTTTCTCCCCACAGTTGCACTGCATTGCTGGCTTAGCCGCAGATGTTCGTCCCCCTTCCTGAGACATTAGCTAGCAGGAACAGAGATTCAAGGGGAGAAGGAATAGTTTTCTTGGCTATAAGGACGCATGACCCTAATGAGTCTTTCTCAGGTACGGGCTAAGCATTTAAGTAAAATTTTAATGCTTTTACATTTTTTACTCTTCAAACAAAAGCAATACCTTTCACTATAGGGAACTTAGAAATCTGTAATATTGAAAAGCAATATCTAATCTCTGCACTTGGACTATACATTTCTAGGACTTTAAAAAAGCAATTATAATTTAGACTTTTTCTCACAAAATATATGGAGACTCTCTTTCCATTTCATTAAATATTCTTGTACAACCTGCATGTAAGGCACTCTTGTATGATGGACTATTCACCAATCACTTGTGTTATGGTTAGGTAGGGTTGTAACTATGTTTATATATTATATTTAATGTTATGATGAATATTCTTATAGCCATGCATTTTATTTCCTTTGTATGTGTTCTCTAGAGGTAAAACTGAAGGACCAAAATGCCTATCTTGTTAAGGTTTTGAATGCACTTTGGGCTTTTTCTTTTGCCTTCACAATTGAGTACCTGAGGGTTTATTTCACAGAGGGGAATATATTAGTAGAATTATCAGGGATGTGAGTATTAAGTTTTTGTATTGTTTCACTGATAATGTATAAATGCTACTAGTTTGGATCACGTGATCTAGTAACTGTGAATTGCCGTGGATTGCTGTACCAAGATGCATTTGCTGACATTGATATCATGACAATAAATAGGAAAGCTTTGCAAAACAGCTCAGAATGGGATTCATAATTGTGGAGCCATGAGGGTTTTTTTTTTTCTTTGCAATGTTAAAGGTAACTCAGCATAAAGGTAACAAATTATATCAACCAGTCAACAGATACTTAATGAGCATCCATGAACGACAGTCACTGTGGTAGACCATGTTTGTTATTCAGAGCATTCTCTGTCTTTAAGGAGGATATAGTGGTTAGAGAAAGGAGAGTTTTTTTTGTGGGGGGGTACCCAGAATTGAACCCAGGACCTTGTATTTGCCAGGCAGGCACTGTGCCACTGTGCTGTATCCCTGGTCCAAGAAAAGAGATTTATATAGGAAAAGGTAACAGACAAAGTAAATAAATGCCTAAAAACCAAAATGATGCTGGCGTTCACAAGAGGCAGAGGTCACTGCGGTTGGCAGGTGGGGGGCAGGGGAGGGTGTGGATGTGAGCCAGCCCCTGACTGGTGAGCTACATCTGTGGAAGCTTTCCAGAGAGAGGATGCCAAGGAACCAATATAGAAGGAAACTCTGTGAGCAAAATTTATTTCAATGCCTCTAAAATGTTTTGCACAAAAACAGAGCTACTAAAAATGACATGGCAATGGAGTGGCCAAATCCAAATGAATGCCTGGAGTAAAGTTCTGCAGACCTGGAAAGAGCCACAAAAACACCCTGGTAAATTACTGCTTGCCCCGAGACGACACTTGAGCGAGTTGTCATGGCAACCAGGATCCTATTTGTTTGAATACTTCCCAAGCATATGCATCTCTTGTTCCGGGGGAAGGGGCACTCTGGAAATGACACATGCATTATTACTCAAGTGAGTTTTATGACTGCTCTGGGTGTTATGTCCACATACTTTTCAAATGAAGAAATTATGCACAGGGCTTAGAGAGGCTGTCTGTGAATGGGCACATGATGCCTAAGAGTTACAAACTGGAAAAGGTTATAAGTAACGTTTTGGTGACCATCTTGCTAAATTTCATTTCAGTGTATTATTATACAGTGTTTTCATACTTAACAAAAACAAGAGCAGTCTTTTTTAATTTTCAGGGGTCAGGGAGGACATGGATTTTTTAAAAAGGGATAGGATTGGATCATTGGATTAGGTTGATGTTGCAAAAATCTTTGTTAAGCATCTTTACAGAAATTCAACTAATACTATAGGTTCAATGTATTAGTTTCATAGAGTGCCCAAGAATGTGTTGAGTTATAACAATCTATCTTCTTGGGTTCCTCTTTATGACTATCTCTGACACGAACTGTTTCTCTGTGGAAGTTCCACGGAGTTATGAAGGTGCACCAAACCCCTCCACTCATACATCTAGGCAGGGTCTAAAGATAAATCTACACTTAACTCAGAGAGGTGTAGAAATTCATGTTCCTCCACTCTACGAGAGTGAGGTGTTTTCATCCTAGCTCCTAGATATTTGATCTTTCCAGTGCATCTTTATATATAAACTGTACCAAGTAGAAACACTTTCAGCCCTACTGCTTTTACTAAATCTTTTTCTATTCAGCATTTTCTCTCATAAAAAAAAAAAGAAATAGAAATCCATACTGAATAACTCCTACATGGTAAATTTCTTTAAAACACTCAGTAGAAACAGATGATTCATCACTTTACCTGTGGTACTAGGGGCTGATTTCAAACACAGTGAAGGCTTTGGAATAAATGATTACAGGAAAAATGTCCCAAGGTTGAAGAGTTTAGTAAAATAAAGGCTTACCTAACTGACAGAAGTAGCAAGATGGAGAGTAGAAAGAATAGCAATTTTCTAATTGTCTTGGTCGCACATGTCAAAAACAAAAAAGCAAAATGTACATACAAAATATGTACAAGTAATTTGACAGAGTGCGAGTCAGAGTTTCTAGAATACCAAGTCTCTGCCACCACTTTTGTTCAAGGGACTCTCCGGCGGACCATCCAAGGCATCAGGAAAAATGTTAAGGAGTGCATGTGAAGGTGATAGAGGAAAAAGTCTTTTAAGTGCTCACCATATACACGAGGTGAAGCCCCTGAGGCTGAGTCTTGAAGTGAATGCAAGATTTTCTTCACAGAGTAAAGACAGAGATAAAAACCCCAAAGGAATGTTCAAGGAACACTGGCCAGGAAGGTTCAGCTCAGGTCATAAACATGTTAAAGTGGCTGAAATTTACCCTCAATGCCGATCCACCGAGACTTTTGAGTACGGAAGTGGTGGAAAGGTATACTAAATACATTTTCCGTTCTTCACTATAAAGAAAAATCCTTTCTGCTTCCCTCTTCTCCTGTTACATTTTTTCTTCCCCTTCTTTGTTTCTCTTTCACATCCCACTCTGCTCCTCAGCTTATGCCTTCCAATAGCCAGTTACACCCACATGGCTTTTCTGGTAACATTCAGAATTTTAAAAGGTTGTAATTATTATTTACTGCTCTTTTGTATCCTTTCTTCTTTTTAGCAACCAGTTATTGATGTTAGGAAGTATGACCAGATTTTTTTAGAGGAACTGAACCATCATCCTAGGTTCAATTGATCAGACTTGTTGCAAGGCTGATCTATAATTTCAGCCAACTCATAGATTCATTCCTTCATGCACAAATCCCACGTCTTAGGAGGTCGCAGACATGTGGGGCAACCTCTTCAAGTATTCACATGTACCACAAGATAATGTTGGAGTGGTCAGTTCTTTCTGGAATAAGGACTTCAGAGCCTTCCCTGCTTCCCACATGCCAAGGATTGGGGTGAACCCCCCCAAGGTCTGAAAGAGGCTAGCCCAGCAAATTTTTCTGTGCACAAAAGAACTCAGGGAGCTATCATTTTGAGAATTTCCTAAAATAGCTATAAATCATTACCTAAGCAGTTTGAAACAAGAAATCCTTCCTCAGCGATACAACTGTTGCTGTTCAAGCTTGAAAGATCACCCACTATTCTATGCTTGTGAAAAATGTGCAAGTAAAACTAGGTCTTCATTGAAAAAAAAACAGAAAAAGGAAACTTTAGTAATAAGTTAAACATAGCTCTTGTTTGGTATACAAACAAACTAGGTAAAACAGGAAAATGGGATTATGCTCACTTTTATCACAAATATTACACATTAAAACCAAATAGATACGAAAGAGTATAAATTTCTTCATATTTGAAGCTATAGACATGGGAATTTAGGTGGGGCATAAAATTCGGAAATCATCTTTCAGATTCATTGTTGGAAGGTACATAGCTCTTGCCTAGAAAGATTTTTTAATTTTTATTTTAAAAATAAAAGAACCAAGACATATGGTCTTTTAAAATTTTTTTTAAAAACTGTTATATTACATAGTTGAAATTGGCCCTAGCAGGAAGTTGTAGAATCTGGTCACTCGCTGTGTCAGGCCTATGGGATGGGCAAGCATTTGTCAAAATGTTGCAAGATATTTAAATATGAGATGGAACGTGGCATTAGACAACCCTTAGGGTCCTTTGTCTTTTTTTTTTTTTGTGGTACTGGGGATCGAACTCAGGACCCTGCGCTTGCTAGGCAAGCGCTTATTCCACTGAGCTATATCCCCAGCCCCTAGGGTCCTTTGTCTTATGGTTCTATGATTTAAGGGCCCCCTTCTCTGTATGATAGATACTGGTAGACTCTAAGCAATTATCCATAACCCAGAGCAAGACCCAAAAAGCCAAAAAAAAAAAAAAAAGAAAAAGAAAAAGAATATTTCTCCTTCTTACCCAGCGTGGCACAAATGGAAAGGTAAATAAACATGAATAGTCTCTGTAGATGGCTTTTGGCTATTCAATAGGTTATAGTCAAACTAAAATAAATTCTGCCCCTTATTTCTCCTTCTGATTTCTTCCTTTTTTACTTTTCCCCCACCACTTGTGGCTAGCATACTCTTAGGCTAAATATTATTCTAGTTCCTCCTTCAAACAAAGATGTACTTTGTCATCTGGCGGTGATGTTCCCCACCGGCGTTCACAGTAATGGAATTCCAAAGCAAGTCATCAAGAGGGTTAATGTTTTGGAGGACTCCCATTAACTCTGTTCTTTTAGGAATGTCTGATAACATTTGCTTCATGGTTGTTAGAATACTAACGCTATTTGAGGCTCTTGTTGTTCAGGTCCTATTAAAGATGATAGCCGAAGTTTGTGAAAGAATTAATTTATTTTATGGCTTAGGATTCGGGAATTCTTGAATTTCATAAATTAGTCATTTCCTTGTGCTCTTGTGCCACTGTGGCTTGTAGAGATGCGATTTCATTTTCATTACCCTGCCCGTTTGAATTCTGATGGAAAATGAATGTTCTCTCCTGCCATGCCTGAAACTTGAAAACTGTTTGTAAAAAGAAGATAGAAGCAGCGCCGCGTCTATGAGCCGGGAAAAATGCCCACTCAAAGGCAGCTGCTGCAGTTCAGAGCTCTCTATTTAGCTGTAACAAATGATGTAGGAAGTGGAACAATGGCGTGCCACAATTTAAGACCAAATGTAAAGGCAAAAACGGATCAATTTCTAAAGAGATAGTATGTCCCTTTGAGAGAAAAGGATTAACTTTTAAAAGAATGAACTTCTTATGCATGAAATGAGATAAATTCTAATAACAGCCCAGCCTGTTAGAACCTGCTCTTCTTATGCAGGACAAAAACATGCACAACAATACTACAGCACACTTCTGAATAGAAAGCATTGTGAGGGAAGCATGTATTTTCATTAACGAGGAAAATATGCCTTTTTCCCATTAAAGGTTGCATGTTTTAATTTAACAGAAGCAATAGGAGTTCTGTGGTGAAGACGAGGCATGATGACTGAGGCTGATGAATGAGGGGGCTCGCAGCACACCGTCAGAATGGGGCACAATGGGTGAAGCCTGAGTGTTCCAAACCCTCGCCCTGTCATATAGGTAGCAAGAACGCAAGCACAACGGAAAGACTCTGTGGTTTATCCTTTAGACTCTATCTGAATGCTGGAGAAAACAGCTCTTATCAGCAAGGATGGGCAGCAAAATAAAGATAAGAAGGGGGCAAGGGCAAACGTGATTACAGAGTGAAAACTGGCCAGTGGGGGGGCGGGGGCTGCTCCACCCAGCCAGCTGCTGAAATTCTTCCTGGAGAGACTCATCCCTTTAGTTCTTATGGTGTCACGGGTTCAGGAGCTGCCCACAAAAATGCACTTACCCCCTTGAGGGAGCAAAGCCCTAAGTTATTAGCAGAACCCCGCGTCGGCAGGCAGTGCAGCCGTCTGCTCTCAAGCCTACACACGGACTCAGGGGGCTTTGAGGAGAAAGGGACTTATTGGTGGAGGAGAAGGGAGCGTTTTAAGGGGAGAGAAAAGACCCAGAGACTAATTGTGTCTACTTAACTAATTTGCCAAGTCCCTGTTCTGACAGATCTGGAAAAAGCATGAATGGAGACAATGCAAATTTCATAAGAAAGTGTTAAGCATTCATGCTCTGTTTGAGGATCAAATACTTGCCTGCCTCCTCCCCTGGATTCTAAACCCTTGCAGGGGAAAAGCTGGATTTAATTTCTGCGCCCCCCAACTGGCACAAAATGGGTTTTCAATAAATATGTACTTTTTTTTTCATTCAGCTGATACAGATTTAATGGGGCATTGAGAATTTAAGTTACTGAGCACAGTCTCCTTTTAAAAACTGTCAAGAAATCAGAATGCTAATTATGCATTTAAAATGGGAATGAGATCCTTCCATTTTTTTGTCACCTTCAGCTTTGCCCAGGAGCTTCCTGAAATGATATGTGTACGTCCCGTACGCCCCAAATCGCGGGTCCGTCCTGGAGATACGGTAAGTAATAGCGGTTACAGCAGCTCATCTTGTACAGCATTTATGATGTATCAGGCGCCGTTCTGGCCATGATATAAATATTAGCTCGTTTGATTTACGCACAAACTCATGAAGGTAGGTGTAATTATTATTGCTCATTTTCACAAATGTGTAAATAAACCAGGACCCAAAACATATAAGTGATTTGCCCAAAGTTAGGAGTGGAGCTGTTTGAATTCTAGCAATTCGATTCCAGGATCAAGTTAACCACTAAACTGCTCTGCTTTTATAAGCCCATGGATAGTAGATTTTGAGGGATCCACTTTGACCAAGTCTCTTCAGGGCAACATTTAAATGAAATCGGTGTACCCCAAACCAATGTGTCCATTAAGAACTCTTCAGGACAAAGCCTGGTTGTCAGTTTTGGAGATAAATACAGGAAGATTACCCCAAATTTCCCACTACTTGCACTAATAAGGTCCACTCATGAAAGGTACAGAATGCTTTTAGATAATCATTGGATGGAGGCTGAACATTTCTAGCTGTGCACTGAAAATTCTAATGCCTCCTAGGCCACTGGAAATATGAACAAGTCCTTGTGAGAAATGTCATTGAATAAATTTACAAACAGAAACGACAACCGGAAGGTAAATGGGGTCTAACTGAAGATTTGCTGGATGGAGCCTCCTTTACGTTACTGTCCCTGTGGGGCAGGACTCGGGCGGGATTGTAAAGTCAGGAGGGTGATAATGTTCACAGGTGGTTTTCCCTTAGGTTATGGAGAATACTGGGACTGACTGGGTCAGGACAGCTGGGAGGCCTCCTTGGGAACAAAGGACAGACTCCTGGGCCCTTAACCTGTTACTCATCAAAAGCACAACTTGTGTTTTCTCTTAAGGCAGTCCGGAACTTGAAAGTTGATTTTGTTAAAAGCCATGACTCTTCACTTAGGCCTACAAAGGCCACATAAGTGGGTAAAAGTAGAACAAAACTTGACGTTCATTGTGCAAAATCCTTCTCAGTTTCACTTACAGGCATGTTAATCATTTGGGGAACGTCTGTCTGTTATCCCTGAATCTACCCAGCCTGTCTCGTTGTCTTTTGAGACTGAGAATACTGACGCCCAGAAGTCTCCATCCCCTAAACCTATGGTCACCTTGGATTCCAGCAGAGCCTCGCATGACTGAGATTGCGATTCCCATCAAGACTTCTCTCATGGAACCCAAACTGCCCCTCGAGTCACAAGGGCTCAGTCTGAACCATGAAACCAGGGCTGAGATAATGACCAAGTGGACCCCGGCCCACCTGAGCTGACCCTTGAAAGCCAGCCCCTTGCTTCTGTTCCCTCCGGATACAAAAGCTGGTGTCTTTTCCTGTCTTTTTTCCAATTACAGCTTTTTCTGTAAATCTGTGCTTTCATTTTAATTTCCATTTCTACTAAAACAAGTGCACATTCTAGCCAGGAACATTGTTGCTGTGCAAGCCTCATGATTCTGGTAAGTTTCTAGATTAAGAATGACTGGCTTATTTCCATTTTTTTTTCATGTAGAAAATTTTGAATGCCCAGAGCTTTTATTTATTTAAGTGAAAGTTTATGTGTCTTTGTGCATGGTCTTCACTATAAGAAATCAGAAATCTGGAGTTGAAGGGGTAGTTAGAAGTGTGTACACACACACACACACACACACACACACACACTTTCCAAATGCTAACACATCTGAATATTTCAAAATGTGGGCACTGATTTCAAGATTGCTTAAAGTTGTGATTCAGCCCAGCTTTTTTTATAGGACAACAGCTAGAACCAAGAACTAAATCAAGTTTTATGGTTTGTCTTTCAACATACAACATGGCCACTTTGGTAAAATTTGGATAATTAGCTAGAACAAAACAAAACAAAAGAAAAAGCAAAATAGCTCTGTGACCCCAACCTGGGCTTCTTTAGAAAGGAAGGCCAAAGCTGCTCTACAGAAGAAACAAGCATAGCACCAGGCTTGCAAATAAATTATAGAATATTTTGAATGCAATTTTTTTTTTCCAGCACTGAGGATCAAACACAGGGCTTCGTGCATCCCAGGCAAGTAATCTGTCACTGAACTATATCACCAACCCTTAAGATATTGTTAATAAGTTCATTTACAAAATCAACTCAAAAAATTTTTAAACAAACCAAATTAAAGAAGGTTTTAAAGTATTCCCGTTGTTTTACAATGGACTTTTGTCACAAGAGTATTTTTTTTTTTTTTTGCAAATAAACAGTGAAGTTTAAACATTGGATTCTTTAGTGATTTTTAAGTAAGATCTTTTCTTACCCAGAGAAATTATTTCCTAGGATGAAGAAAATATCCCTTCCTTTGCGTGAGTCTAAGGACAGGAACTACTTTTATTTATAATGATGGACGTAGGAGGTTTAAATATAGCATTTGTTTAGGAAATCTTACTACCAGAGAGACCTTTCTGTGCATATTTCCCCAACAAATCACATTCCTACCACTGGAAAAAATTGTGAAAACCTCTGAACTTGTCCTTCACCACCACAAAAGATGACCAAAAATTCCATCGAGTACATCCTCTTGGGCTATCTCTGCCTTGAGTGATCGTTGAGCTATTTTACAATTCTGTACCATATAGAAAACACATAATAATACAAATAATTCTTGCCTATCACACAAATCAGTTGTCTAATAGACACAGTAAATCATTTCCCTTAATTTTGACCTGTTTTGCATCTACAAATACACCTTAGCATTCATTTGCCTATATAAGGGTGGTTCTTTGAATTTTCCTCTAAGCTGGATGCAGTGTCTTACTGGCCCCTTGTTCATGAGTTCAATACATCTCTGATACATTTTTATTTTATAGCTGGGTGAGAGGTATGTCTTTTCCTTTTAAAAATTTATCCTTTCATATTGCCATAATTACTGTCCACATACAAAGCCAAGATTACTTGCTTCAAGATTTATTTCTAAAAATAGAATTTCAGCATATTTACTATGGCTAGGTAGGTTTTGAATGTCTTATATTTTCAGACAGAATGTCTTATATTTCAGACAGAATGTCTTATATTTTCAGAACCTATTAGGTTCCTCTTTTCAGCGTCTTCAGTACTTTATCTTCCTTCTGGGGGCTGAAATAAATATTTCTGCCCCAAAGATGCAAATAACATTGAACTAAAAACTGCAATACTCAGAAAGCTTGTGAAGATGACAGTTAAATAAGATCATACATTACCAACTTAGGAGTTTCTTGCTAGCATTACTGAACTGGCGAGGACTGTATTTAATTTTTTTCTTTGTTTCTAATGGGTTTTAAAAATTATTTCTGACTTCTGGGCTTTAAAAAATGATTTCTGTCTGACAGATAATTTATTTGACTCAGTCCCACAAGTGGATAGAGCTAGTGCGCATGAATAACCTGGCTTCAGAGGTGTAGCCCTACATCAATAAAGTAAGGCACTGTGAGTTTTAAGAGACCCACTCCTGTGTGTGTAAGACTTTATTGCTTTGGAATATCCATGGGCTCTTTTTCAACTCTGTAACAGTCACAGTCTCCTCAACCGCAAACACAGAGGGAAAGAAGACAGACATGTATCACTAGATTTTTACCAATGTGCTTGTCTACAGGCAAATTTCACATTTCCTCTCAGAGAGTGTAGGAAACTACCTCTGTAGACAGCTAACTAATGTGTAATGTGAAATTTCTTTCAAGCCAAATTGCTGCCTTGTCCCTACGTTCAGTTCCTGGGGCAGCTGCTATGAGACCATTCAGTTTACTCCATCTCTGCTCTTCGCTTGACCCAAGTGCGATTTTCAAAGCTTTACTTTGCGCTTCAGTTTTTATCCTTCAGCTTTTTCAAGGCCACACAACAAATCAGGCGGCCGCGGGGGCAGAACTCTCGAGAGACCCTAAAATACTAGAAACCCTGTCTGAGAACCACTAGGTTAATTTTCCCTTCCCACAAACACCTCAAATAGCTTCTTACAATCCCAACTTTAATTTCTTAGTACTTATTTTTCATAATTTAGAAAGAAATCCCGAAAGTGGGATTAGCAGTGTGCAATTTCTAATGTGCCATTAAAAGCCTTAGTGCGATATTAACCAAAAAACCTGGGAAACTGGGTGGAAGAGAAATGAATAGAACTCATTTTGTAAGCAACTTATCTATTAAGCAGGGTTTGACGTGAGAGTGAAGGAGGGTTTCTGTAGGGTCTTGTTCAATGTCTTTTAGGATTTAGATGAGTTTTTATAATTAGCTGGGGGCCAGGTAAATTCTATTAGGAATGCTGGGGAGATTCTTAAGTACTTTTCACCCCACCGACATTCATTTGCTCAACGCGTTCACATAGCTTTTGCTTGTTTTAAAGGAAAATTCCTTGTCACAGACTACTTTGAATTCTCTTAGCAGTTTTTTTTTTTTTTGTAATTCATTCTTGCTCACATTCCCCACTGTTTGCCTTCTCTCTTGACAGCTTGGTCTGACTGGCACTCAGTGTTCTATACAGTGCAGAGGGCGTTACAGAAGTTGACTTGTTTAAGATAAATGAGCCCCTGATTGTGGTACAAGAAGCCAGTTGCTAGGGCATATTTTCTTCCATGGGTTTTTTTTTTCTTTGAATTAATTCATTCAGATGCTTCTCTTCATAATGAAAGCTGCCTGTTTTTAGGTGATTGTAACACAGTCTTCATTATTGAGTATGCTCATACGAAAGACCAAGATGGAAATAACTGATTTATTAAAATGTCAGGCACGTTTGCCAATTTTATCAGAACAGCTAGCTGCCGAGAAATCTGTAATCATCTGTATAGGTCTAGAACCAAGAGCTACGGGTAGTAAAAGCATCGGTTTTCTTCATGCATCCAAAGATACTGTTTTTTAGAGTCAGTTTAATGACTGAGAATTGAAAGAAATATACTCATTCTGCAAAAATTCCTATATAGCCCATTATGTAGAGCATTTCATCGCCCCAAAAAGCAACCCTGTGTCCACGAGGGAGTCGGATCCCGTTTCCTGAGTCTCAGCAGCTGGCAGCCTCGGCCCATTTTTGTCTTTATGGGTTTGCCTGTCTGAGATATTTCATACCAAAGGAGTAATACAGTGTGCGGGTTCTCGTGTCCAGCTTCCTTGGCCTGGCGTAATGTCCAGGCTCAGCCGCGCTGCGGCGTGCTCGGTCCTTCTCCCTATATCGGTTGGGTAACACTGCCTTGGGAAATGCAGCCTATTTTGCTTATCTGTTCCGGAACTGACAGACATTTGGGTCCGTTCAACTCTTTCACTACTACGGACCATGAATATTCATGTACCAGTTTTGTGTAAACGATTATTTTCAATTCACTTAGGTGTTGACTGAGCGATCCTGGGTCCTACGATAACTATATTTTCTGAGGAAACGCCAGACTTTTTTCCCCATAGAAGCAGCACCATTTTACATTTCCTACGGCAGTAGCTACCTTAGTGGATTTGAAGTAGTGTCTATTGTCATTTTGATTTGCATTTCCTTAATGACTAAGTGTCCCAAGCATCTTGTGTGCTTTTTGTTTTGTTTTGCTTTGTTTTTTGAGATAGGGTCTTGCTGTGCAGTCCAGGGTGGCCTTGACTTCACTACGTAGCACAGGCTGCCTAGAACTCATGGAATCCCCCTGCCTCAGCCTCTTGACTGCTGAGATTACAGGTGTGCATCACCACCTGCCAGAAAATAATGTGTGGTGGAGTGGGCTCAAAGATCTCTTGTCAATCAAATTCCTCGGTGGCAAAATGTAGCGCACAGCAAAGAATCAACCTAGTGGCATATGTTAGTCACTTTATAAATGTCTTAGCTGCTATATTAATTATAAACCAAATGTTTTATGATTGCGTTAAGATTTTTGTATGATAGAGAAAAGAAGTTAAGGTTAGAATGGCATTTTAAAGTTAAAATTCACTATAGGTGGACTAGAAATGAATTGCCTGGCAAATTTTTTTTCTGTTCAACCCAGTAAATCACCATTAAAAATGTTTCAATATTTTGGTGTCATTTATACACTGCAAGATAGCTTAAGAAAAACAGTGGCAATATCATAAAATAATCTATGTGTTTCTCCACTGCATCACTTTCCAGAAATGCGGTAGATAATATATTCTTGAAAGAAATGAGACTGGACTGAAGGTAAAATAATCAGTCTAACTTTCTTAATATTTGTGTGATTGCACCTACTTTTTTTGGTAATGGGAATCAAACTCATGACCTTGTGCTTGCCAGGCAGGCGCTGTGCTGCTGAGCTATAACCCCGGCCCTGATTGCATCTATTATAGAGCATGTTCGGAGGATTGCCTTTCCTTGCGGTGAGCTTAAAACATACCATTCGTCTTTATTTTATTGTTTTTATAAGAGTGAAAACAACAAGCAGTTAGAGAAAGTCTACAGAGCAGTCTGAGGGTCATTTCCGAGCGTGACGGGAATAAATGTGACATGAAGCAAATACGTTTTGGAATTAGCTACCCAGGACTCCTCACCACTGTCCTCAGTCATCTTAGACAAGACCCTTAATAACAAATCTGTTCTCCACTTTTAAAGCGAGGATAAAAATGCTGGACCTATGTTTGAGGGTTGAAGAGAAAATGTGTATACACGTGTGACATAATTGAGATCACTATTAACATTATTATGAATCAAGATAATAGGCCAGGTGGTGCCCGTCTGCAATCCCAGCACTCTGGGAGCTGCAGGCAAGAAGATGGCAGATCGAGCCCAGCCCGGGCAAGTTAGTGACTTAATGAGACACTGTCTCAACAACAATAACAAACGGTAACAAAAGGACAGGACCAGTGTGAAGGTCCTTGGTTCAGTCCCCAGCACAAGAGAGACAGAAAAAGAGACAGAGAAAGCCAGAGAGAGAGCAGAGGCAGGGGCAGAGAGTTTTTGAAGCTATTACATCACATTTGAACCGTTTATATATTGTGAATGTCCCAGCTTTTGCTACAAGAAAGCAGTTGTGAAAACGTTAGCAGATACAAAAAGCTGGATGTGTGAGCAAGTAGCTGCAACACAGCGAGGTAAATGTAACTGAGACATGTTCAGGGAGGCTTGAGGTGGCTGGGATTTTGCATCCATTGTTTGACAAAGGCTGTATAATTGTTTAGGGTGTTAGTGAAATTAAGCGGCCCAGTGTGGAGCACAGACTCACTCTCGTACTCCTGTGTAATCCCACAGGTAAATTCTCTTTTTATTACATGTGGGAACTGAATGAAATTAGAAACAAGAATTAAAAGACAGACATGCTACACCTGTGAGTTCTGCCTTCCCTTCAGTACCCGGACATACGATGGTCCCCCGTTCCCTGTCATGTCAATGTCCTGGCGGGAGCCTCATCTGGCACACAGTGAACCAGCATCCTTCAGGAATTCTGTGTGCTCGCCGGGCCAGCTGAGTCCTCTGCCTGGCAGCTGGGCTCTTAGGGTGCAAAAGTACAAGGCACAAGACACCCGAACAGTGTTTATCCTTCTCACAATTATTAGTATCATAAAAGTAGTTAATGGTAATAGATAACCATGTACAATAATGTGAACGCTTGTAAAGCTCACAATATATTCTGTGTTTTTCTTTTAAATCATAATTTTCAGGTTTTTGTATCTAATGAAGGAGAGAAAAGCTAAGAGGACGTTGGAATTCCAGCTATTAAACATTTTACTGTGAGTCATCAAATATGACAGCCACGTTTGCTTTGTTTTATTCCATTAAAATACTTACATTGCTAACCTATAATGCAGCTGTAATCTTAGTAATGTAACCAAGGTTTTGAATGCTAAATGAACAGAGTTTGTTTTCCTTGTGATTTAGAATGGCGATAAATTTTCTCTCTCTTCCGTAATTATTATAAAGTGTCTGTGTGGGTGTGTTTTAGTTTTATGTGTCTGATCAATAAAAATTCTCCTTGCTAGGCAGGCACATGCAATCCCAGGTACTAGGGAGGCTGAGACAGGAGGATTGCAGGTTCAAGGCCACCCTGGGCAACTTACTGAGACCCTGTCTCAACACAAAAGAGCTGGGGATCTACTTCAGAGGTAGAGCGCTTGCCTAACACGTGTGAGGGCCTGGATTCAATCTCTGTTATCCACCCCCCCATTTAAGTCTTATGAGGGAACAAAAACATAAATTACAGTTTATCTTCTATTGAGCATAACTGCTCTGGGATGACCTGAAGTACATTTCCAGCTCTTCCAAAATTGGCAAGACACAAGTGAAATACCAGGGAGATATCTGTGAAGCAGGGTCAGATATCTATCAGTAACCTCAGCTTTTCTATTTCCTTGTGGTGCCGTCCCTACCCCCTCCTCATATTAGCAGTGAAACTGGGAGGCTCTGCCTCCAGGCTCCTAGCTATCTATAATGTGGATCTGACAATGCTGTACCAGAAAGCAACTGGTTATGAGAAAGTTTGCAAAGTGAGATGTGCTTTTAATATGTGGGTGGAGGAACTTTAAAAATGTCAAATTGAAGTTGTTCTTTCCCCATAGCTCAAATCTGTTAAAGAGATTCATTTTTGTACCTTTAAAATACTCTCTGTTTTGATCTAAATAGGTATGCTCCACTTTCTGCAAAGCACATTCATAAAAAACACAATATTTTGAAGAACTCACCTTACTTTTGCACTGAAAGTATTCCTTTTGGAGATACCAACTCTGACACCAACACTTTAGCATTTATGCATTTTTATCCTTTCTCTGAGAAATCATTAAAGGCCTACAAATAGATATTTAAATATTCTGGGAGGACCCCTGAAAAAAATTCCCCAAAGAACCCTTTCATGAGTGTGAAGATCATTTTATGATACCTCTGGTTCTGAAGCCATCTGATTTCCTAATCATCAAATAAATAGAGCAATTATTCATTGCTTAATGAGTAGTTAACTCACAGTTAAAGCACTCCTGGCAAAGCTATGCCGCACTCCCACAGTAGTGCTGGGATAGGAAGGTCAAGCCCTTAAGATAAGAACAGTCTCACACCAACTGTGTCAGATTGGCAGGCTTTGTATTTTGTTAAGATTAGGAATACATTGTGTCCCTGCTGGTGACAGAATTTACCTACTCCTACAGATCCCATGGTGATAAGTATCTGAGTAAGAGGGATGCTGCCTTTCATCACCAGCAAAAATGATTTGGGTGTGGTGGCTTATGCCTGTAATCCTAGCCCTTTGCGTGGTTGAGGCAGGAGGATCACTGTGAGTTCGAGGCTAGCCTGGGTTACATAAGTGAATTCAAGGCCAGTTTGCACTACATAGTGAGACCTGTCTCAAAAAATAATAGAAATTATACTCTGCTTATTTACTGTACAGTAAAGGAATTGTTAAAAGAAAATGAAAACTATGATCTTAAATCAGTTCTGCATTTGTGAGACACGATATATGAGGTATGCAAACAAATATGTAATTAAATGTACTCAGACTCAGCTGGGAAAATCTTTTAGAATAAGACTATATGAATGATTCCAAAAGTGCATTACGGAGCTGGGTGATGAGGTGACATTATCCTCAGATCCCACTAACATGGTCCCACAGATCACAATGTCTACTCATGTTTAGGGCATGTCAGTCGAAATCCTGATACTCTTTTCTAATTAGTTTCTGATTGCAAAAGAAAAATCCACTTTCACAAGCACAGCCCAAGGCATTTAAACAATTCTCCATGGTGCTCTAAGGCCTCTGTGTTATCCAATAGATGAAATTTTATTAAAACAACGATGTGGTCCATGCATTATACTTTCTTATGACCGTCCGCCACCCAACAGGGGTAAAATCACCACCTGCTAGCAAAAGAGAACAAAATCAGCCCCGTAGAGCTGCACGCAAAAGAAAGCTTAAGGTCTCCTTGTCATGTAATTCCTGGGATCTCAGCAGATTGGAATCAAAGTACAGTTTTTCTTGCCACAAAAGCCCTAGCCTTGTAAACATGTCAAGAGCACATGAGCTGTGATTTATTTTGTCCTTACTGGGGAAGAAGTGTCTGTGGGAGAAGCACTGGGATAATAGGATATGGGGTTAATAACAGCAATGGAAGAAGAGTCAGCTGTACCCCGGATGTGGCCATCATGCCTGTGACCCTCACAGTAACTACAGGGGTAGGTGCTGTCCTTAGTTTGCTAGGAACTATGGGTGGGTGAGATTCAGTAACTTGGCCAGTGCCAATGATGGGTCACATTCAGGGGGTTCCACACCGAAGCTAGGGTCGTCATCACTGTATCAGTTTGCCTTCAGCAAGAGGAACAGATGAGGAAAAATTGGACCAGTGAAGGCTACCTGGAACAGATCTTTGATGAAGGAGAAATTTGAGGAAGCTGGTACTACTTTAAAAGGCACATAACGCTACAAATTTATAACCTTCTTTCTACTCCTAAAGAAAGGGCATGACCCTAAAATCTCAGACAGCTTAAGAAATAGACCAACTTTTATGTCTTTTAACTTCCTTAAGTCACTATCATCAGCTATCAAGAGCTATCAGCTATTCTACGAGCCCATAGAATCAGATGTCACTACATTCATTACTCAGCCTAGCAACTGCGTCAGCTGTAGATGAACTACAGTAAGAACTGCACGTTCCAAAGAGGCATCCATTTCCAAATTTAAGATCTGAAATCAGAAATGTTCCAAAATATGACTCTCTGGATATGGCAACATGCTACAAGAGGAGAATTCCCTACCTGGCCTTATGAGTTGTAGTTGAAACAGAGACCCACTAAAAATATTGTAGAAATTATTCTTGGCCTGTGTATTTAAGTATGTGAAGCATAAATGAATTTTGTGTTTAGACTTGGAGAATATCGAGCTACCTATCTACCTATCATCTGTCTATCTCTAAAGCACTTCTGGTCCCAATCATTTCAGGTAAGGGATACTCAACATGTACTAGCTCCTTACACTCCAGAAAAAGATATAGATGAAATTAAAATTGCACTTAAGCTTGGGGGAGTGGAAAAATATTTGAAGTCAGAACAACTTACATTTCCAAATTGGCTAGTCAAATTGTTTATGGCTGTGCTATTCCTATTGTTAAAGACCTGCAAATAAATATTTAAATATTTATTTAATGGTTTTTTCTTGAAGAGAGTAGATAAAACAAGGGTTCTTGTGGAACTGGGTTGCTGGGAGCACACACAGACTCGGCCCCTTACCCTGGTTTGTACCCTTAACATGGTCCTAGCTCTATGGTTGTTTTGGCCTGGCCTCGCTGAGGCACATGCTCATAATATCATTAGCAGATACTGCCACTGCTGCAGAGGTTGAAATCAGTATGAAAACTGAGTAGAAAGATGTTAGAAAGCTAGCATTATTTTAATGAGAAATTGCTTTTAATTTCAAAACAGCTTGAGATTCGTAAGAAAATGAGGTTTTTATTCTATAGGTTCTTCTAGAATGGAGACTTCTCATTTTGACATTCTTTCAAAATGGAAAAAAAAACCTCACTATACTTTCCCTTGGATATGTAGCTCCTCTTTTTGGTTGATAATTTTTCTGCTGAAAAATATTGCATGGAATAATTTCATTTTAGGGGTTCTACAACAGTCTCTGTTAACTCTGAGTGCTTAGCATCTGTTGAATTTAAGAGCACGAAAAGAAACTTCTGGAAATTTCCCCTTTCAGTATTAGAAAGCATTGCAAGTTTATATTGAGGGAATTTAGTTAAAAAAGTGCATTTAAAGCCACACTCTCAGTGTTCTCTACGGCTCTGGAGATCTCTGGTAATTCAGTTTGCTTGGGCAGAGATGTTCGGCTTGTCTCACGCACTCCACACATACTTTTTGAGGGCCTACTGGGTGCTGTGCTACAAGCAGCCTCTAGGCTGCGTCTGTCCTTTGCTCAGGAGTCTACTCCGGAGTAGTCTTTATGGCGTGGATTATAAGGGACAACTGGGGAGAAAGGCCTGTGTGCTATCCTTCGTTAATCTACCCAAATACAAGGGCAGGAATTCAAAGGCATTCTATCTTCACACAATTTATAGTTTTACATTCACACAACTTACAGCATATCCAAGATATTTCCTATTTGGCTCATTGGTCCAGACACATCAAATTATTCCACTTTATTTGAAGCAGAGTTATTTCAAAGGCCCTTCTGGAAACTGGTAGGTATTTGTTGCCTAAAAGCAGCATTTTCTTTGACCCTAGGAGCCCCAGATTCATTTCCAGAAGTGACATGTTGCTTCTACTTCTGTTACCCTCTGGCCACCGTCCTAGTCATTTGAGGTCCCCCACCCCCATGCTGCTGTGCACCCCAGCTTGGCCCAACCAGCCCCCACTGTCCCGTTGGCAAAGTGGACCACGGCCCCTAGTGGCCCAGTACTGTGTCAGGGTTGGGAGAAAGAGCGTGGAAGGTACCGCTGAGGAAAGGCACTATGGATACTCAGGTCCTTTAAAATTATTTCTTTTTGGTTTTGCTTTGTTTTGCTCAGAAGTACCAGAGCCAAACACAAAATTAAAGAACTAGAGTGATCTTCTACCTCTAACGTCCTTGCCCAGTCCCCATCCAGGGCTCTGGACGAGTCCCAACGAGGTCCTTGCCGTCTGAGCCACTGGATTTCTCTGTTTTGGAAGATGGTAAAGTGAGGACAACTAAACAATGACACTAATTTTTCATCATCTTCTTATTCCTGTGCTGCTATCAGTGGATCAAACCCCTGCTGAGCGTCTCGTTCTGGCTCAGGTAACACACTTTGTGCTGAGGATACAAAGATCAACAGTTCTTGTCATCTCCCGGGGGATGCGGACAAGAAGACATTCAGAGGAAAGCACAAGGAGATGTGTGAATGCAGAAGAAAGAGGGGTTACCTGTGCCTCAGGTGACGGGGTGGGGGTCGGGCTGCTCTTCACAGAGAATGTGGCCGGACAGCGAACATACCAGGCATTAAACTGAGGTTCTTGTTTTCCCTACTTCAAAACCTACTCAATAATGGTTCCCATTTACTATCACAGCTGGCGTCTGTGTGATAATGCCACCACTATGATTACGCCTACCTCTCACTACCTTACACTCCAGATCTGAAGGTCAGGACAATAAAAATTGGCATGGGTGCTTTCCAAGGAATCTGATTATCAGCCTTGACTATAATTGTAAAACTGAAGATTAAAAACCAAGTCCACAGGTACGTTATAGGGTGGGTACGGAGTTGGCAGAGTGCACCAGTAGAGGAAGAAGCACGTATGTTAGACATATAACAACTCTCAGGGAATTCAGAGCACCAAGGGCCAAAGCTGAAGCTAGCCTGCACTTTGTTTTTCTTGGAGGAGAACTTCTTTTACCTACCACGTGGGATCCTCCTGGGGCCTTGATGGGCCTGAAGCCATCAACAGGTACGCACTGATCAGCGTGGCCGTTGCAGTAGCAGCTGCCCTTGACAATGAAGTCATAGACCGCGTAGTATGTGAAGTGTTGGGGCTTCGTGTTCAGGTCATTTCTCTGGCAGGGACAAGACTGTCGTTTTAGCAGCTGCACACGGAGGTTGGTGATCTTCAGCTGCTCCTGAACTTTGGCACTGTAAGGGTTTTCTGTGTCGTAAGGTGGTGACAAAGCTCGGAAAATAACCTGTAAAGAGAAAGAAAATGCCATTTGTGCATAGGACTGTGTGCAAATGCTGAGTTCGTTTTCCCAGTGTAGTTTCAGGGTGATTTATGCCTTTTGTTATCTGTGAGTGATAACACGAGGGTTTCAGACCTGGATCACACCTGGGGAAGAGCTGCCCTGTTATTCTAAGGAACAGATGTGCTGCCTGTTGGGTACAGAACTGTACATCGAGCAGCCAGCAGAGACTTGGCTCTTGGGATGAACGCAGCAAAGCAGAGGTCCTAGGGGAAGCAATTTCAAGGTTAGAGGCCCTGCAGCAGGCAGGCTTGACGCATTCTGGGAAGAACAAGGTCAGTGTGACTGGAATCCCATGAACGGAAAAGAGTGACTGCAAAGAGGGACCGGAAGCAGGTCCCAGAAAGGCCAGGCAGTGGTAGGATCGCCCAACCGTAGGGGGAGCTACCGGAGGAGGCTGTAGGCAGAGAGGGGATCTGATCTGAATTGTTGCCTCTTCAAAAACTTCTGCAAGGAGTGAGACCTCTACTTTTATACAATGTGACAAATACAGGTGGGGGGGTCAGTGGTAGAACATGTGCTTAGCATGCACGAAGCCCTGGGTTCGATCCCCAGCACCTGAATAAATAAAGAAATGATAAAGAAAAGAAACAGGAAGACCAGTTAGGAAGCAATTGCAAAATCAATATTCAGGAACTTATATTTCTGAATGAAGTTTGACCCTTTCAAAGACTAATCAGTTACTCCTTTGGGGCTACAATTGTTACAAGTGTCTTTTGGTTCTTTTCTGGAACCACCTTTCAAGCTTATGGCACAGTTTTGGAATATCCTTACTGGTAGTGGATATATTTGCTTTGAGGGTGATTTGTGAAATTGGTCAAAAGCCACTTAAAACCAAGTGTAGGGGGGAAAAGCAATGGCTCAAGTTAGTTAAGGGCACTTAGTTAAATGCAAGGTGTGTTTTTATTGTGTGGGTTATCGATGGGCTTTAAAGGGAAGGTAACACTTTAGTCCTGAGGAGGAACTATAGGGAGGAAAGCTCAGAAGGGGTGGATTTTTGCTGCTGGGAAGACTTTGGGTGTGTGTATGGGTTTGTATACCATATGGGGCTCACAAGAGAGCCCTGGAGTGGGTGGTACAAAACTTTCTAATGGACCTGTTACCTTGGACAGCAAGGGTTGGTGGAAGGAAAAATCACTGCCAGTAGGAAACAAGGAACAGAAAAAAGAAATCTAAACTATGCTGTAACCTAAAACAGTATTACAATGAGGCCAACACCAAGCTGTACTTTAGTATGTAGGTTTTTACATAAGACAAAGGATAAAAACTTCGAGTCATATATATATATATATATAAGAGAAATTTCCCCTGAAAAAATTCTTAAGCATCTCTTGCTTTTTAGGGATATTAAACTGTATTAACAAAGGAAAGCAACATTTTGACAACTGAGTAGTATGAAAGTATTTATCAAAAAGTGGGCTTTGGAAAACCTCCCTTTTAGGGAGAAGGTAACTAGCAGCAACTTTCCAGGAAATAAAGACAAAACTTTAAGGAATATGTTGGATATAAAAGTTTCATTTTAAAAATCAATTTTTACATCAAAAGTATGGAAAAGCAAGAATCACCCGTATAGGATCCTATCACGCTATACTGGCACAGAACTGTCCTCAGTGGAATATGACATTGGGGGAGGGGAAATAATTGAATTTATGCTTGGCCTGAATACAGTAACCAGAATGATTCTCTATAAACAGAGTTGAATTACTTCGGTTTCTTGCTTAACCTCTGAGACTACGTTGGATGTGGTGGCACATGCCTGTGGTCCTGGCATTTGAGAGGCTGAGGCAGGAGGATCACTGTGAGTTTGAGGCCAGCTTGGGCTACAAAGTGAGTTCAAAAAGAGTTCAAGGTTACTATGAACTGCGTAGTGAAACCCTATCTCAAAGAGACAAAACAAAGCAATACAACACCAAAAAACAAAACCTCTGAGATAGTTAAGGAGGACTGTAAACTTCACCAGCTTGCGGGGTACTCAGGGGTTAGTGCAGCAAATTTGTGGGTGGGTCTGGGAGGGTCACGGAGGTGTGACCTTTGACACTATATCTGGTTCCAGGCCCCTTCTCTGTAACTGTCCCCCTTCTCTGCTTCCCAGGCACCGCAGTTGAAATAGCTTTTTTCTGCCATGTGCTTCCACCATGGTGTGTCTTCTGCCCCGGAACCAGCAGACGCCCACGGGCTGAATCTCCTGTAGCTCTGAGCTAAATTAAACCTCTTCCTTTAAGCTGTAGGTGCTGGGTGTTGTGTTCCAGTGACTGAAAAGCTGATGAACAGGATCCCCTCACCCTACCAAAGAGTTCTCCTTTCCTTCAGAATAAAATGCGAAGGCTTTATGATGTCCCTGCCTGCCTTTTGTTCTTAGTGCTTATTACCATTTGACATTATATGTGTGGTAGTTTCTCCCTTTACTGTTTTCTCAGCAGAGAAGGTAAATATCTCAAAGGCAGCTACTGATGTGTCCCAGGACAGGGTCTGACACATAGTAGGTCTTTAATAATTTTTTAGTAAATGACAAGTATTAAATTAATTACTAAATGACAATTAATTATTAAATTGTTCTTGGGACTTTGGTAAAAGGTGAGTATTTCAAATAATTTCTTTATACAGAATCCTAAACAGATTCACCAACTGAAGAGGCAAGACCTTGTATTATAATAATAGTAATAAACAACTGAATGCCTAACCATTGTATGAATTTCTAGCTGTTTTTAAACTTGCAAAACTTAGAAAAAATTACACCTGAAATAATTCTGCCCCATTTTTCCACATGTAAAGTGGTGGAAAGCCATGTATTAGGGAACAAAATTCTCCAACAAACATGTCACACATTTGAGAGTCAATGTAAAAGCAATTTAAAGACAGAAATCAGAACATGGCTTCATATTTTGAAACACTAAAAACAAAAACAATCTCGCCCCAAACCCAAAGCCCAACCCCCTCCCCAAGAAAACATTCACTTTTTGAAAATAGGTCATCCCAAACATTAGCATTAGATATACACGAAGAGCTCTCACTTGAAAAGAATATAAACCACGTGACCATCCCCTAGTTTATCAGCCACAGTGACCCAAAGCCATGGAAGAGAGTAAGCCAGGGACGAGTAAATAAGAACCCACTGAAAAAGTCTATGGTGCCCTTTGCGCCCTATGCCCACCCTTCCCCTTCCTCAACACTGTGGCAGCTGTTTGCTCTCTCTGTTTCTGTTACTTACTTTCCCCTGACATTTACCACAGCTCCCTGGCCCTCCCCACTCTGCTCCTCCTGCACCCTGAGAGCCGTTCTGCACACCCCGAGTTCCAGGAAGCTCTGTCAAGGTTTGGGGAAGCCTAGCAGCCCTCTGGCTTCCTGAACCCGGCCCGTGGAGGCTGAATGGTGGCTCTGTGCTTGGTGAGCATGACACCACAGTTGGCACGCAGATATCAGCAGGGAAGGGACATCATGACCCCTGAGGCTGTGGGCTGGAAAGGAGACAGCAGAGTGCCACAGACACAAAAGTGAACGGGAATTTAAACCGTGAAATCTTTTTGCCAGAGAGGAGACGCCTTAATCTGATACCCTGGGAAGTGGATCCAGCCTGCATCAGGAAACAAAGAACGCGCCAATCCAGATGCTTCCAACTTCTGGCAGGTCGCCCTCTGTGTCCCACCCAGGTTTTCTTCAGTCATCCCCAGAAGCGTGTACAGCACTGATGAAATGAAGTAAAACAGTGTAGAAAGTCTGCGTACAATGCCAACCCTTTCAGGTTTTGTCCCCACAAGGAACAGGATGTATCTATGGGGCCATCATTTCTCTGTCCCCTTATTGCTTCCTAGTAAACTCCTAGTGGGTATATTTTTAAAAGCAAGGGATCAAGCATACTTTTTTTTTTTAAACTAGGATCAGGCATACTTTGATATTTGGATATTTCTGGCCTGTTGGTGTTATTGGCTAGTACTCAATTACTTTCAATGAAGTAATTTTACTATGTTCTAGGGTTGAGTCTGCCCATTACAGAAAAAAATCTGTTATTTAAAACACAGAAGACGGTGAGTACCTACAATGTGAGCTGCCCCAAAGACAACTAGGGATATGAGCTTCATGAGATCTTCCTATTTAAACTTGTGCTGTATATGCATGTATAAAATATAAGGTCAACAGCTTTGTATATCTTGTGTGTATTCTTTCAAATCAATAAATATGAGTGGTTCTCAAAGTGTGGTCCCCAGACCAACAGCATCCCTAGGGAACATGTTAATAATGCAACTCATAGGCCCTATCCCAGAAGAGCTAAAGTGGAAGCTCTTTAGGCCTGATCACCACACCTGTGATTCCACTGGCCTTCTAGCTAATTCTGATGTACAGTAAAATCTGAAAAACATTGCCACATAATTTAAAGACCTACTTGGAGTTCCACTGCATAGATATGAGATAATTTCGTTAGCCAGGGTACCATTTATTAAGCCTAAGCAACTAGGATATTTTCAACTTTTCAACGTAACCAACCACAATGACCCGCTCAGTAGCCAAAGCATGAACATGTATCACAACGTCCTAAAGACATGTTTCTAAATGTGAAACTAGTGAATCAAAGAAAGTACATCACTGAAAAAATACCTGACCCTCTGAATGAATCGTGGATCTCTCTGCCTAATCTGTGGGCCCTCACCTTTCTCCAGTCTTGCCTAACTTCTGTGAGCCTCGGATCCCTGGAAACTTTGCCTGAAGACCTGGATTCTCTGCTCATGCCCTACCATTTCTTACGCCCTAGTGGAAGGAAGCATTGCTTACAAGCGCCACACCCCAGAAAACCACCTACAGTGTCTTCTTTTCTAGACCTCTCACAAAAAACCTCAATAACACTGAGAATGACAAAAAACAGCATCCTATATGTTACTTATGTTCCAAGATGGAAATTTGCAATTGTGACAGTGTGGCTAGAATAAGCACATATTAGGTACACAATCATCAAAGAGCTCTTTAAGAAACATACTCCTACTTTACATATTGTTCGGTATCTAACATTTTACTGCTTATATTGAATCAAGGAGCATTTATCAAGATAGACTCTATACTGCACCCTAAAGCAACTAGGATAAATGTGAAAGGGGGTGTGGTATAGGTTAGTGGCCGAGCACATGCTAGTGTGTGCAGGTCCCTGGGTTCAATCCCCAGCACCAAAAGAAAAGAAAGAAAAAAGCAAGCAAGAAATAAGCTATAAAAAAGAAATTGCAAAAGTGTAGTTACTGCTTGTGAACTATTTCTTTTTAGCTATGAGCTCGGAGACTGTCTCAGGGCCCTGCTGATTATCCACCCTTGTCTGTGCTCGGGGCTTGTTCTTTCCAGGATGGGGCACATGGTTCTGTTGTTAGTGCCTGTTTACTGTCGGCACCTCTCACCCAATTGGGCTCTGAGGGGAGGGAGTTGTTTGGTGAACAGCTGTGTCCCCAGCAAGTCCCACAGTCACTGGCACATGGTAGCATTTTTAAATTACCATTGCAGGAATAAAGGCATTATTTCTCAAGTTTCATTCTAAAAGGAGAAGCCTACCAGGGGTAAAGATTTAGAAGAATTAGAAAGGAACATGCCCTACGTACGAGTTTTGCACGCTTGTGGAGGATCATGTGAACTCACGTACATATGTAATAATACCTATGTAAAAATAGGTCATACATTTCTTTTTTTTTTTGGCGGTACTGGGGATCAAACTCAGGACCCTGCACTTGCTAGGCAGGTGCTTATTCCACTGAGCTATATCTCCAGCCCATGTCATACATTTCCAAATGGCTGTAAGGGTTCCTTCTTGTCAGTAGCATACAAGATTTTCCATATTCTTAAAAGGATCAGGCAAGCAGAAGCAAACACCCATAGAAATGCAAATATTAGATCTTTTCCTGGTCTCATTTTCTTATTTATAAGAAATGGAAGCTTTATGAACATAACTGCCTTTGTTCTTTAATGGTATTTAAAATACCAGATATTGTATGTTCTTAAAGAAGTAGCTTTTGACTTCAATTAGACCCTCTGTTATTATTCTATTTCATTAGTTTTTGCTTTTATCTTTATTATTTACTTTCTTCTGCTTACTTTGGGTTCAGTCTGTTCTTCTTTCACTGGTGTTTTTAAGTGGAACATGAGATCACTGACCTAAGATCTTCTTTTTCTCCCCAGGTACTTCTTTTGTTACATTCCACCAATTTTGACATTGAATCTTTGTTTTTATTCAGTTCAAAACTACTTTCTGATTTTTCTTTTGATTTCTTCTTTAACTACGGGTTTTTCTAAAGTATGGTAATTTCCAACTTTAGGAGGACATCCCAGGTACCTTCCTGTTACTGATTTCTAATTTAATTCCATTGTGAGCGCAGAACATACTTTGTGTGATATGAATCCTTTCACATTTATTGATGCTTGTTTTGGGCTGAATGAATGATCTCTTTTGATAAATGCTTTTTTTGGTCTTGAAAAGTCACCAAAATCTCCAATTAAAATGATTAATTTACCTATTACTCCTCATAGTTTTTGCTTCATATATTTTGAAGTCCTGTTATTTGGGTGTATAAACATTTAGGGTTGTTACATCCTTTTGATGAATTGCTGCTCTACCAGGATGAAATGTCCCTCTTTTTCCCTGGTATTAGTCTCTGTTCTAAAGTCTATTTTGATAGTAACACTTCCTTTTGAAGAATTAGCATTGCTATTCCATATTTTAACTTAGTTATGTTCTTATAATTAAAGGGGGTTTCTTGAAGTCAGCAAAATTGATCTTTTAAAACATTTTATCCAATCTGATAATCCATGCCTTTAGTGAAGTATTTACACCTTTTACATTTAATGTGATTTGTTGATATGGTTGTGCTTAAATTTACGAGTTACTTGTTTTATATTCCATTGCCTTTCTTTTTCTTTTTTTTTTTTTTTAGACTGAATAATTTAGTCTCCTTTCTTATTAAACTTTTTTGCCTATGGTTATGGTGTACACTTCCCCTGCTTGCTGGGGATTGGATGAGCCCAGGACTGCATGGATGGTGGTCAAGCTCTCTGTCACTGAGCTATTATCACAGTCTTCCTTAAGGCCATGTACCCCAGTTCCCATGCAATACAGGACAAGTACAACCAACAGTGTACTCCTATTTCCCCCACCCAACCGTTTGTGCTGTTGCTTTTATGATTTTGCTCTTATAGATTATAAATCCCCAAACACATAGTTGATACATTTGCTTTAAAAAGACAATTATCTTCAAAGAGATTTTAAAAATAAGAAAAAAGATATCTTCCATGTATTCATGTGTTTTCTATCTTGAATGATGATAGTCATTCTTTTTTATAGCTTTATATACCCACCTTTTTCTTCTGTCCAAAGGGCTTCTATTTACATTGTAATATAAGTCTGCTGCTGCTGAATTTTCTATTGCTTTTCTATGGCTGAAAGTCTTCATTTCAAGTTCACTTTGGGAAAGATATTTTTGCTGGGTATAGAATTCTAAGTTGACAGTTTTTTTCTTTCATTTCTTTAAGGTTTCTGTCCCACCGTCTTGGGCTTACATTGTTTCTGACATAAAGTCTGTGTTTATCTGTATATAATATAGTTTCTCCCCTCTGGCTGCTTTAGAATTTTCTCTTTACTGCTGGGCTCTAAATAATTTGATGATAATGTGCCCTGGGGGTATATTTGTTTTTGTTTCTTGTTTTTAAAGTTTGTTGCATTTCCTGGATCTATAAGTATGTAGTTATCAAATTTAGAAAAACTTCAGCTATTATTTCTTCATTTTTTTCTGATCTTTCTCTCATTCCCTCCTTTGTGGACTCCAGCAACATGTATATTACATTGCTTGAAGTTATCCCCCAGGTAATGAATACTGTGTTTCCCTTCCTGGCTCTTTTCTCTCTGTGTTATGTATTCAGTCATTTCTGTTGCTAGGCAATGAACTTCACTAGCCTTTTCTTCTGTGGTCTGTGATACACTACTATCATTCAATGTGTTCTTCATCTCAGATATCAAATTTTGCAACAATGGGCATTCAATCTGGATTTTTCTTATATTTTCTATGCTTGTGGTTAACGTGGCCTATTCTTCCTCCACTTTCTGAACATTAAGAATACAGTCGTCGTAACTACTTTAAAGTTCTGAGTTACTAATTCTATCACTTGCATCATTCTGAGACTGTTTCCCTTGGTTTATTTGCTCCTCACTATGTGTTGTATTTTCCTGTTTCATTGCAGGTTTTGAATGGCTGCCAAGCGCTGTGACTTATATCTAGTTGGGTGCTCAATAGTTTGGAGTTCTTGGGCTTTTTCCTGAAATGCAGTTGAGTTACTTGGAAAGAACTGGAACTTTTTGAGGCTTGTTTTTAAGTTTTGTTAGGTGGGATGAATCCCCATGCTTTAGCTTGAGACACATTGTGCCTCTGAGTTGAGGTGAGACCCTTCTAATTACACTAATTGTGAGGTACAAGACTCTCCATGCTGCTGACCGTTCCTGGTCTTCTGTGATCTCTGGAGAGTGTTCCCGCTGTCTTTTTTGTGCTTCTAAAATTTATGTGACTCACACACTTGGGCTTTTTTTAGATCCCAGTTTTTCATATTGTCACCTCTCTTTAACAAGGACAGTTAGACTTAAGAGGACTTTGCAATGGGTTTTAGCATCACTAGAGTTGACGGGTTAGGCATTAAAGTTGAAAAACTCAAAGAACACACATTCTGTGAGATGAGTACAGGCATGCTAGTAGGTTCTAAAACAGGTCCTACTTACAGGCGAGGCAGCTGTCTGTAAATGCTGTGATGCTTTGGGCTTCTAACGGGCTGGGAGAAGGAGTTCTGGTTTCATGGAGAGAGAAGGCTGGACCAGAAGACAGTATAACTGACATGTGCGCATCCATAGTGGAACAGCTGGTTGGTTTAATTTTAGAATCTTTGTCCTTGACTGAGCCACTTTAAGTGAAGCACTTACTTGTCTCAGAGAAGTGTGTCTGTCTTTTGGGTAGGACAGAAGTCCTTCTGCTCTCACTGTGGAGCACTAGACACCCTGTTCCATCAGATAGCTCCCATTTAAAGTGGGCGAGCCTTATCTCCTGAGATAGGACCTCACGACCTAGCAAAGCTCTCAACAGAGCAGCTGAGGAATGCGGTGCACTTGAGTGACTTATTTGTACGATAATAACCTCGGTTGTAAGTACACAAAAGCCTCTTTGCATGGTTCAGGGGCGTATTTACAGTTTAAAAGTGATGACAAGGCTGCTTCTTAAATATAGCCAGGGAAAGGGGAACCACAAGACTTCAAGGAGGAACAAGAAACAACAGAAAATGAAAATAAAAATAAAAATAAATATTGGGGCTAAAAATAAAATTTTAAAATCCCCCAGTATACATGGAATCCTAGCTTTTAGTTTGCCCTTTCTTTTGCCCTGAACACTTGGCATCAAAGAACCCGAACACCAGAATCAGTGATCCGGTCTATCTAGAGTAAACTGAGGCTTGGTGTGCTTATCATGCTGAGCCGAATGCCAGCCAACAGATTGCAGGGTTAAGATCAGAACGCAGTTTCTTAACTCCCAATCTAATGAGTGTTCCTATATGTATAATCATCCATTTTAGATCCCATTTTATAATTTTTCTTGTCCTTTTGAGACAGGTTCTCACCAAGGCAGTTCAGGCTGGCCTTGAGCTCATGTTGTAGCCTAGGTTGGCCTTGAACTTGCAATGATCTTCCTGCCTCAGCCTCCCAAGTGCTAGGATTACAGGGATGTCCGGCCCATTTTATACTTTTGCAGTTAGCCATTTCTAGATTAAAGTTAAATTTAAAGCATGAGATTAAAGGAAATGTTACATATGCCTCATTTCATTTCCACATATCCTGAAAAGTAATGTTATCTGCTCCTGCTCACCATACAAGGATGGGGTGAACATTTTTTTAAAAAAGGTGTTAGATAAAGAAGGGTAAATTGAGCCATTCATAGGAAAATGGGTGTCCTTTGAGTGAAACAAATCAGACACACAAGCTTAAATATCACATGGTTTCTCTTGCATGAGAAACCCAAATTATAACAGGCAACATAATAAAAGATGGATAACAGGAAACAGGGAGATGGATCTTTTCCAAAAAGGAAGGAACAAAGAAACAGAGGGATGGGGAGTCACCGAAGGGGTAGGGGATGAACAAAGAACGGGGGTGAGTTAGGGACCTGTGTCAGCCCCACAAGGACCGCAACGATTCTGCACAGCAACTGCACGCTAATAACAACACAATTTTTGAAAAAAAAATATTAGAAGTTGAAAAGCCTTGAAGAAAATGATCAGTACTCTTAATAAGTGTAATTCATCGGCAAGTTTCCTTTACTTTGCCAATCTCCTTTTTGGGGGTGTGGCCCAGTAGCTGAGATTCATTGACAAGCCTCTGAGACGCTGATTGTCTGGCTGGGTGATGTCCCAGTACCAATCACATCTGTTTTCTTATCAGCACGCTTGGTCCATAGTAGGAATGCCCTGCTTCATTCTGGATCAGGGAGCCCCAGAGTTTGCCTGGCCTATGCTGGAAATGCATGTACGGGTACCTCTCAGCTGTCCCTACTCCTGTTCCTTCTCTTTGCACACAGCCTTACATTCCAACCACACCCTCAGCCCCTTTCTGTTCTAGAAAGCTCCTTCTGGACCTTGCCCCATGTGGTTCCTCTTGCCTACTATGCCACCCATTGCCTTCTCCTCTGATTTGCCCCCTTTATATTCAAATGCCACTTAATTCAGGAAGCTTTTCTCACCATTCTTCTTTACCACAAGTTTAGATGAGATGTTCCCCACTATGTGCTACTTCCAGCCTCACATTATTTCTTCCAGATTTAGCACTGACCGTATCTATTTTTTAATTTGTTGAATGGCTTATGTTCCTCTCTAGACTATGAGCTCCATGAATGTTGCGGATCTTGTCTGCTTTCCCACCAGTATACACCAATGCTTAGCACATATAGTGAATATGTATTTGTTGAAAACTCATAGTCACCCTTAATAACGACATATTTTACAAATTGCTTTCATTTTTACATATCTCATTTTATCCTTACAGTAAATCTATTATATGGTATCTTTCATTCTCATTCTTCAGATATAGAAGCTCTAGGAAAATTTAATTAACTTCTTCAAGTTCATCTATCCTTTCACTGAAAATAAGACCTCGCTGGGAAATAATCAGCCTTGAAAACTAGAGATCAAAAACGCAAGCCCCAGCCAGCCTATCCTTGCCTAAACTGCCCTCACTACTCCCTTGCTCAGTAAAGCTAGGTCTGATTTTCAGGGACACACAGTAGCTGGTAAGTGGAAGAGCTAGTGTTTGAATCCAGTTGTTGGAATCCAAGTTTATTGCTCATGCTATGTCACCGCTTGGTGCTTCATTTGGTTATAGAATACTTGAAGGTAATCAGGAACGTGAAACTAACCCAGGCCTCTCCGGAATCGATACTGCAGTCTGAGCCGCGGTGGCTTAAGAGACTGGGGCGGTGAGAGGGCTAGGGAAGGGGAAGGACAGCTGCAGAGAAGATGCAGAGAAATGAATGTCACAAGAAAAGCTCAAACCTAAGGCTAAGCTTTGGGAGCTGCCATGGCTAGAGGTCAAAAGGGAGGACAAGAGCCAGAAAAAAATACAGAAAAAGGAGTAGTGATCAATGCAGAAAAAAACCCCCAAAGATCTATAATCAGTGAAGCCTAAAGAAGGGAGAATGGAGAGGGGGAGGGAGAGAGAAAAAGAAGGGGAGTGGGGAGAGAGAGGACACAATGGCAAATGCACTTAAGATTAGAAAGGACGGAAAGCTTACTGAGTTTGGCGGGATTTACTTCATGTGTGCGGTGGAGAACATTCACAGTCCTTGTGTGATGTTGGCACATGTTCACAACACATCTTGATTCCCTTTTTCATCCGTTTTCCCTCCCCTCCCTCCTCTCTTGATCCCCTTCCCAAAAGCCAAAATTTTAAATTTTACGAAATTCAACTTATCCACATAGTCATAGGATTTGTATTTTTTGTTTCGCATCTGTGAAATGTGTGCCTAACTGGAGGTCATATATATTTTCTTCGAGAATTGAGCTTTCAGCTCTTACATTCAGATCTATGGCCCAAAGCAGTTAATTTTTCTGTACGTTATGAGCTAACTGTTGAGGTTATTATTACTTTCAAGTCTCACATGTGGATGTCTAATTATTCCAGCGCCACTTGTTAAAAAGATGTCCTTTGTTATTGGATTGCCATGGCAGCTTTGTGTGGTGTATTTTTCTTCACCTTTCTTTTGATGGAGGTTTATGAGGCTTCTGCGGGTTTATAATTTTCATCGTTTGGAGAAAGCTTTCCTGTCATTCCTTCAGATGTTCGGTTTTTGTTTGTTTTGCTCTCTGTTTCTCCTTTTAGACGCCAACTACCTAAATGTTAGAACATTTGATACTGCGCTCCAGCTCACTGATTCTCCTTCCTCTCTGTGCGCCATTGTAGTTAGTTTCTATTGTTATGTCTTCTAGTTCACCGTTGTTTCTTTAGCGTTGAATCTGAAGTCTATCCTTTGTAGTATGGTTTTCATTTCAGATACTGTTTTTCATATTCAGAAATTCCATTTGGATCCTTTTTTGTGTCTTTTGTTTACCTCAACATGTTCATGTTTTCTCAAACATATGAAGTATATTTATAATAGCTGCTTCGATGCCCCTGTCTGCTGAGTCCACCAGCTGTGTCAATTCCGGAGATGTTTCTCTTCATTGAGTTTTTTCCTGGAGTCATGCTTTCATGGCTAATAGTTTTCGACTGGACATTAGGCCTTGTGAATTTTATGTTCTTGCTTGCTGGATTTTGATATATTTCTCTAAGACAAGTAGACTTGGCTTTGGCATAGTACAGGTTGATCCTCTTGAGGACCGTTCTTAATGTCTGTTAGGATGGATCGAATATAGCCTTTATTCTAGGCCCAGCCAGACTCCACTGCTAAGGCTTTCCGCAGACCCTTGGAGGAATTATTCCAAGCCTTATGGGAATATGAGGAATTGTTCATCTACTGCTTTCTGGGGTTCTTCCTCCACTTTTGTAGGTTTTTAGCTCACATATATGCAGCTAAGCATTCAGCTGAAAAGTTAACGAGACCTTTGTGTAGATCTCTAGACTGCCCTCACTCCACTAATCTGCCCGCAAATTCTAGCCATCTTGGCTTCCTTGAGCACTCTGTCTCCTCCATTCAGTGGGACTAGTGGACTCTGTCTCCCCTCCCACTGTGGATTAGAAATGCCCCCACCCATAATCTGAGGCAGTCACAGGGCTCACCGTATTTGCTTTTTTCTTTCTTTGATCTGTCTTGTGCTACTTGTGTCCAATGCTAAAAACAACTGTATCATACAGTTTGCCTGGCTTTCTAGTTTTAAGTAGTGGGATGGTAATGCCTATAACTGTTCGTCCTTCATAGAACAGAAATCCCGCTTCAAATCAATAACAGTTAGGCTGTCGCAATTCATGAAATGTTAGAAGTGAGACAAAAGCAAAAACCTCGCTGATTTTAAGGATATCACTTTGAAGATTTCACTCTAAATACTTTTGTTTTTTAATACTTATTCTCTCCATTTTCTACTTCCCCTTTCTCCCTAAGGATAGAGGGTTCTACTTGGGACTTTTCCCTTGAGCAAAGGAAAGCTGCAGGGATTGCTGTCCACCTACTTTGTATGCAGGCCCTACTCAGTGTCTAGTTAGTAGGAGCTAGAGTGCTGTAGGTATTGCCTCCCCCCGACCCCAAAGTAGAGGAAAATTGTAGCAAGTCTGTGTAGAAATTTCATTTATTGAGTTTAAAGTTCTTAGAAAAGAACTGTGGCCTTGCTATCATTTAACATGATCAGAATAAAACTATTTACACTCTTTGGTGCTCAGTCGTGTACCTGTAGTATCGAGGTATTTTAATGCCTAATATAAAGTTATGGGCACAGAAAAAGTGATTTTTTTTTTTCCTGAGGCAGGACAATAGTAAAGTGAGCTACAAGAGTCATCTTTGGTTTCCATAAAGATGCAGACAGTTAAGTATATATATTGTTGAAAAGAAACATTTTTCTTGCCTGAGTGCCACAGAAAACCACAATTAAGCTCACACCTTAATTGAGGGATTTCTCTAATGCAAACTTCCATTAAAATGTGCTCTAATTTTTCATTAAAGAGACTATCAGGAGGAACCAGATGTCCTGATTGAAGTTTTTCGCTTTTTTTAAAATTTAGATAGCAAGCATCACACACTGTTACCTGGTGAGGAGATCCTGGCTACCAGATGAATAGACTTCAAAGGGCCCTCCCAGTTTGCCCTGAGCCACAGATAAATATTTGCTGTTACTCCAGTACTAGGCAGAGCCAGGCCACTTTATCCTGCACTTGTAGGAGACCCTGGGTAAAAGCATTAATTACCACCACGAAAGGTTTTCCTGTTAGAGATTAATCTCGCATACCTTTTACCATTAAGTTCCAGTCTGAAGCAGAAGGATTAATTTCAAGAGTAGCATTAAGGAAGAGAATTGAAACCTAAATTAGGAAGAAGGACTTGCAGGAATAAGGACCAGCAATTGGTCTCTTGAAAGCAAGATACATATATTATATTCTGCTCTTTGCCTTGGATGTACTGAAGTATAATCAGTTCAAGTGAAAGCCAGGTAGGTCTAATTCATATGATTCATGAAGACAGAGAACAGTAAATACTATAAAATTAGTCTATGTTTTCTTAAGCACACAAATGAATAATAACACACAATAATTATTAAAAAGTTTGGTGTTAAGCTAGAATCTATCCCCTGCCACTTCTAATGTTGACCTTAAAGCTATATAAAATAAGTCCATTCCATCTTCTACATGGAAGTCTTTCAAATGTGTAAGGTTGGTTCTCAACTCAACGCTCATTCTCTAGATAAAATATCTGCGTGTCTCAAGTCACATAGTTTCTCTTTCACCACTCTGGGCTGAATAGAAAATGGCCTGTTTTATTTATATACATAAGCCAGTAACGGTATTTCCTAGGTATTTTTCTCTACGATGTCAAGCAAATTCTAACCTCTACTTCTGCTTTTTTTCCTCCAATTTTATTCTTTTTAATTCACATGAATTTCAAAAGTTTTTGCTTAATTTAAGCAAAGTCAGGTGAAAACCTCTTAGTATTCTCAATACAGCTATTTGGGAAGAAAGAGAATCAACTGAGCGGAACCAGTAGCGCGAGAGGGGGATGCATGCTGTTTCTCCCGTCTGAGTACTGACCAGGCCACACCGGCTTAGCTTCCAAGATCACAGGAGAGTGGGGTGGTCAGGGCGCCGTGGGCGTGGTCAGGGCGCCGTGGGCGTGGTCAGGGCGCTGTGGCCGTAGACAAAACACACTTTCTGAGACACGCTGTTGATGTCACCTCCAGTCATGGCGAAACAAGGATGCTCCAATGTCGTTCTTTAGGGAGGTGGGGAAGGGAAGAGCTCACTTCCACATTAGTGTAATGAAAGCGTCTGTGTATTTCTGTAACACCTGGCGTTGCCATATTAGATCATGAGAAAAGAATATTCCTGGCCACATACCAGCTAAATGGACAGGAACACTGGCAGGTAAAGCTGAGAGACGGGGGAGCGGTCAGCAGTCTACATATTCGCTAGTGAACAGAATGTTTCCCCCGCCCCCTAAGCCGCAGAAGCGACTGGCTGAGCAGGTCATTAATGGCCCCGAGGCCTCAGGCCTCGGGGCTCAGCTCCTCAGTATCAACCTCCTGTGGGCAGCCCCAGCTCCAGAGGCCGCTCACCGGCGTCTGCTCGACCATCTGGACCTAGCTAAGTGCTTTAGGAAGGAGGCTTTTAAAGGAAGAGTGCTAGAAAAGATCAGAAAGAATATATCATTGAACTCCTGGCTGGGAATTTCCATGTGTTCCTGGTCCATGTTTTATAAAGTTTTTAGAAAACAGGTGTGTGTGGGTTCTGGTTACATTGCTGCAGACTGATAATCTTTTTTTTTTAGATGTTTAAGCAGATCAGAGGCAGAAAGATGTACACACTTAGAAGGGAATGTGAGCGCTTATAGGGTGAGAACTGCAAATGGATAATCTTTTCCACAGGTTCTAACTCCCTAATTTAAATAGCTTGAATAAGATTTTAAAAACTGTATTGTTTTAAAAGTCTATTCATTTTTTTTTGACATGTCTGGCTACGTAGCCTAGGTTGGTCTCCAACTCACTGTGTTGCCCTGCTGGCCTTGAACTTGCAGTCCTCCTGTGCACCCTCCTGAGTGCGGGATCACAGCAAGCACCACCATGGCCAGGAGAAGTCCATTAATCTTAACAAACTTGTCACATAAAATTACAAAAAGTGTCTGTCCTTAGAAGAATAAAGTCCAGAGGGAGAACAGAGAAGAGGGCAAGGACCCCAAATGTACTTGCTTACTCTGAGGTTACTACAGAGCAAGCTCTTAACAGAATCACTTGCAAATTCCTTCATGAGCCTGAGATACCAGCACGGTGTAGGTGTACACATTTCTTTCAGTTTTGATAAGACATTTCACTTTAACCTCATACTTTTATCATAACATCGCCATCTAAAAATATCTTTAAGAAGGTCATTCCTTATCTTGTACTTGACATTCATATTATAATCTTAAAAGAATTTAAAAAGTCGCGACAGGTAGAACTATTTAAATATAGATGGAAAGCCCATGCATTATCCTTCACATCTGATTTATTTTTCTCTAAATCTATCACTCCCCACTCTGTTATTGCCTGGTTAGGAATGTGGTTGGGCTGCTGCTTTAATAAAAAGAATATAATTCTTTATGTTCACTTTATCTGCTATTAAATGACCAAGATTGATAACTAAATGCACGTCTGAAAGTACAAAGTTACACAGGTAGGTCCTCAGTACTGCTGGGAACATTGACAGGTGACCAAAGTTGGTACAAGAAGTTTCTAGTTTACAACTGGTTTGTGTTCTGGAAATGTAGGTCAGTTGTCTGGATTTCAGATCACACTTTCCATTTGTTTATTTATTTTTTATTCTGGTATCCAGAGCCAAGGAGAGTGCTCGACACATCCTAGGTACCCAAGTACCCTCTGAATAACCAGATGAACCAGCCCACAGCATCTCCTTCCCTAATAATGGAATGGGATTTTATTGCTAGTAGTTAGCATTTATATAGCGCTTAGCCATTTACAACACACTTTTAGATATGCCTTATTCTCATCGCCCTCACACTGACCCAGTGTAAAAGTGAAGATCCGAGGACGGAGAGATAGCCATTAGGCTGTGCTGGAAGTTCGAGAATGGAAGTGGAGGGGTAGCAGGGCAAGTAGAGAAGGAACGCAGGAGTTAGAACTAGCAAGACCTGGGAACGAAGCAGGTATGAGGCTCCTACCCCTACACTCACACTGGCACACTTCATCTGGCAGTGTTATGATACAGAGGTTAAGATGTATGTCATCCATTAATACAAAGAGGAGCTGCATGGAAAGGATTTTTTTCTTTTTTGTACCAGGAATTGAACTCAGGACCTTGCACTTGCCAGGCAGGCACTGTGTCCCTGAGCTAAATCCCCAGCCTGGAAAGGATTTTCTTAAGTCACAAATTGTGTATTTAATTCTGGCTGGGGCATGAAGGGGTCCTGACACAAACCTCTGACTCTGTATCCATGAATCTTCTCTAGAACATTTCTCACTGGGATTATTTGGCTTTCGCTGAAACATTTCGTGGGGTGGGTAACTGGAGAGAGCTCCCTTTGTCTTCTGTTGCATCTGGATTTTTAGAAAGTCTTTCTCTGGTCATACTCTTGCCTTCGGAAGGCATCAGAGTCCATTTAATCCCTCCTCAAACATCTGAAGAATGCTAGCAATTCCTCAACATCCATAAATCCTCTCATAGACGAAGTATCCCGAGTTAATTGTTCATTATATAACCAACAAGGTGGCTGACTGATCTCCCCAGTTCACTCAGCTTTCTCTAAACAGGAGTGTCCCGACCTGAGCACAGTATTCTAGCTATGCGAGGACTGGAGGAGGGGACAGAAGAACTATTCTCTTCTTTATTTGGAACATTGCTCTTCTGCTAATGGGGCCTAGGATTGCATTCACCTTTTTTGGCCGTCATGGATATGGTTGACTCACATTGAAATCACAGTCAACTAAAACTCCTAGGTCTTTTTATTACATGAAGAGCTATACGTCACACTTCCCTGGCTGTAGTACAGCTGATTTTTTGCAAAAAGAAATGTACATGTATCACTATTAGCTTTAATCTCCTAAATTTTGTTTGGTGACCTTTCACACTATTCAGTCAGTTTTCTTTCTTAACAGTCCTGATTATGTTACCCCCACTCAGAGGAACTGTGGACGCATCTCCACTACCCACAGGGCAAGTCAAAAGTAAGTGACATATAAGATTCTGAGCCTCCAAGGTCAGCCTCACCCCTAGCGCTCTCTGGTCCAGTGCCCATCCTTCCACGGTCTCCAATCATTCTGCAGGCTGACTTGCCTGTACTGTGTGCCCTTTTCCATGGAATTATCCGTTCCATTTAAAAATTATTATCCATTTTTTAAGAGCCAGCAATTTAAGAGTCCCAGTTAGATGCAACTTCTTAAAAAGAGAATATAGCACAATGAAGTAAAGATAATAAGGAAGAAATACAGCTTATACATTTTTTTTTTCACAAAATAAAGTTGTAGTTTGCTTTGACCAAAACGTCTGACACCCAGATCTCTTTCTGTGGCAAAAATTTCTCCCTTACTAGTTTCTTGTCCCAGCGCTAGAAGAGCAGGTGAGTTGGATTTGGCCTACCTGAAAAAACAATTCTCTGGGACAGAGGGTAACCAGCCTGGCAGTTTATCTGAGCGAACCAAAGAGCTACACAAGCTTGTCCAGAGACAGCATCTCGAGGCAACTGTTTTTCACAATCACAAAATAGCCACCCTTGAAGCCAGCACAGCACTGTGACAAAGAGCTCAGCTGGGAACACTGCAGGAAGATGGGTTCCCTTTCCCATCATTACTGCTGAGGACAAGTTAAACAAATTCTCCGCGTGAATCTTACATGTAGCTTTCACTGTTTTCCAAGAAGTGGTGACAGACCCACTTCCCACCCAGATAGGAGGCCTCCGCACCAGGTCTCTGCAGATTAGGGTCAGAGCCTGGGCTCTGGGTTCACAAAACATGGGACTTGTGGCATCTTATATGTATTGACCATCTGCCTGAGGAGCTCTCCTCCCAATGGCTCACCAAGGAGATGCTCAGCAAGTCATCACACAGACACACTGAGTAACGTGCTTGTGACAAAAGGGCTTTCAGTCACAAAACATGATGAAAAGTCGTCATCAGTAATATTAACAATGCCTCAGAGCTCATTTATGTGATAAAGAACATGTTGGTTAGAACATTGCAAGTTAAGGTATTGTTTCTCAAGGTGTGGTCTGCACTACTTCAAGGAGCTCACAGAAGAACAGGACAAGCACTGTGATGGAAGCAAAGGTAGGGAACTATGGGTGCACACATGTGACACAGACATGTAGTGCTCCTAACCTTAGATTGTGGGTAGAGGGGAAGTTTAAGCAAAGTCCTTAAGTCTGAATAAGAATTTCCTAGCCATTTATCCATCCATCCATCCATCCATCCATCCATCCATCCGCCCATCCACCTACTCACACACCCAATCATCCATACATCCATCTATCCAGTCAACTATCCATCCATCCATCCATCCATCCATTCAAAATATTTGAGTGACAACTTCTCTAAGTGAATAATAAGTATGACTGGGGGAAGGAGATCAGAAGAGCTGTTCAAGCCAAAGCAGCATACGTCAGAGGGCAAGAAAGAGCTCCTTGGGCTGGGGATATAGCTCAGTGGAATAAGCGCCTGCTTGGCAAGAAAGAGCTCCTTGCAGTGATACAGAAATTTCCCCAGACACAGCTGGAGGCTTCAGTGTAGGAGGCAGTGATGAGAAATGAAGTCAGGGAATGTTTAGTAAGGGCCTAGCCCAGTGACAGTGAACTTTTTAGAGAACGAATGGCAAACTGCAACCCAAAACCCCCTTATGATTTATTGCAAAATGCTATGCTGCAATTAAACCTGAATACTGAAATTTTAGTTTAGGGAAAAACAACTCATACATTAACATCTTTTGTCTTAAAACAAAAACACAGTAACATGAATGCCATAGGTTTGCTACTCCTCTTACCTTAAAGAATGGGACAAAATTGTGAGGTGACAGGTAGTCACGCAGCCTGGGAAGTGACATTTTGCATTCTGAGAAGATTCCTCAGAGTGCAGTATATAAGAAACTGGGGAGCAATGAGACAGAACTGGGAGGACATTTAGGAGCACACTGCGGGACTGTGCACAGACGGAGAATAGTGTTGCTGTGTACTAAGTGGCTGGAGGGGCGGAGTCTCTCAGGAGAGACTCGCACAGGATAGGAACTCGTGGGACTGGGCTTGGTGAATATTTGCAGTTGATTGAAAGAGTTGAGTATGACCCCCAGCTTTGTGCCTCAGTGGGTCTTTCTGGGTTAGGCAGAGATGCTGTTCTTACAGGTTGTATTTTCCCTGTTAAAGAAGTTGTGAGAGTGTAGCTTCTTTGGCTGACAGTGAGTCAGGGGCTTTCAGGGGGGCGTTTAGAGAGAGGAGAGTAATATCGATGTGAATCACCAAGGGATGAAAGAGCTGAGGAAGGATTCATGGGAAGTTTGAGGGCCCAAGGAGAGTAGAAAGCACACATCTGTAGAGGCATCCGCACCTCAGGACAATTGTGGTATTGTTTTCCCCAGAAGAGTTCAGGCGTCTAGGTGAGGAAGCAAGAAGGCAAACAGTAGTGTCGATCTAGGGTTAGGATGTTGCAGAAAGACAAGAGGGCCACGGACTGAAAACTGATAGAAGACTCCGGAGGGAAAGTCATGGGGGTAGGCTTCGTATCCTGTCTATTTTTGCAGACAAATAGGAGCCAGAGGGAAGATAAAATAAATGGTCTACTGTGACGTAAGTAGACCCTGAGAGGGAAGAAGTGAAAACCAGACAGAAACACAGCCAGGAGTAACAGAGTACCTGGGAAGTGAGAGTTGGGAAGCGAGGTTGTCAGTCACCTGTTTTTTGTTCTGGCAGGTTACTTACAACACCCTCTTCACCCCCTTCTTCCAAAAGGACCCGCAATAGGCTTACATTTTTCTGAACTCTGACAATCAGCAGAGAGGAAGTTGTTGCCAAAGAGTGAGTTTTGCACCCCTCTGGGGGTGTTGGGATGAGCACAACAAAGATGGGGTTCTGGAGTGCGACTGTCCCCGGCTCTTCTCATACATCCCGGGTGTGACGTCTGCCACTTACGTTTAGCTTTTTTTTTTTTTTTTTTGGTTTGTTTGTTTTGGTTTCTCAGTGCTGGGGATAGAGCTCAGGGAGCACCAGTGAGCTGTCTCCTCACCCTCCTTTTTTGAGTCAGAGTGTCCCTAAGTTACCCTGGCTGGCTCCAAACTTGTGATCGTTCTGCCTCAGCTTCCTTAGAAGCTGGGATTACAAGTAATGGCCACCACCCACAGCCTGGCTTTATGTTTTGCTTCTGTTTTGTTACCAGGGCATGTGGTACTGCTGAGCTACACCCCTAGCCCTGCTTTAGTTTTTATTCGGAGATGGGATGTGGGCACAGGGCTGTTTATTGGAACATAGACTAGAAGAGAAATGTAGTACCAGCGCTGAACAGCACTAAATGCAAGAGAATTGATCACATTTTGTCCCTTCTCTTGAATTTTCAAACAGAGAAGCCCTTTTCAGTAGCAGCCAAAAGACACAATGTTTGCACAAATGAACATGATGTCACGTGGAAAGCATGTGAATATTTTTCATAATTATTTTTTGCCTTAGGAATTATGCTCATGAAGTGTAAAGTGGCATCGGCAAACATAGCTGGGCCTGAGGAGACCTCTGCTCCTCTTTAGGTAGGTTAATGAGGGAAGAGAAATACCATAAAAGGAAGGGTGCCATTTTGCTTTTTTGCTCATTAGCAAGAGAAATCATCCAGGAAAAGAATTTATGTCTCAGAGATAAAAGAGATGCGTGCAAAGCATCCAGCACAGAAACGGGAGCTCTGTAGAGATTTCCAAGTGTGGGCTTTCGATTCTCCCCCTTAACAGGACAATTCGGCACGTATATGTTCAGTATTAATTAAAACATTAAAAAGGATGTTTAAAAATTCTGCACATAAATTGAAACTGTGAACATGTAAATACTTCTACTAAAATGGGATTAGCTGGCCATCCTCCATGCTTTCAGGAGATGGTCTCCAACATCACATTCTGGAAATCAGATTAAGCAGCAAAATGTACATAATTCTATGGCTCAACTTTTCCCCCCAAAGTGTGATGGTCTAGGACATTCCAAAAAACTACTTCTAATGCTGGCATTTTGAACGTCAGAAAAGAATGGAGAAAGCAGATAAATCAAGATGAAACTGAATGAGGCGCTCAAAATCAGAGGGCCCCTAACATGGACATTCCTCTTTCAGTGTGGTGTTTTCAAAGATTTCTTTCCCCTCCGGGACAGAGCCCTAATCATTGCTCCCCTTCCCTTTTTTTCCATCACTTCTGTGGTTAGTGTTTTTCCTGCTCTCTGCTTGTTTAGGTTCCTCCTTCTGAAAGCCAAATTGCTCCTTCCAACTTCCCTCTTACTCATCCTTTTAGCATTTACCCACCACGCTGGCCATGGCAACTAACTCAGGGGTGTTCGACCTACGTCATTGCTTAATGAAATAGCCGGGTCCATCAGTGAGTGAGATGGGTTTGTGTATGTTCTTTGGGATTCTAAAACTGTTTTCAAGAATGACAGCACCAGTGGACAAAGTTTAATCCCCTCTGACCTCTGTTCTCAGACCTTCCTCTTTCCTATCCACACCCACTCTCTCGATGATCTCATCCAGTTCCGTAGTTTTAAATATCCTTTCCACACTGGTGACTCCTAAAGTTATGTATGTGGTCCAGGCTTCTCCAAACTCCAAGCCTGAAGAGCTGACTTGCTACTCTGCATCTCCACTTGGATGACTAACAGGCAGCTCAAACTCAACATGTCCAAACGGAGCTCCCAGTGCTCCTCCCAGCCCTGCCTTCCTTAGGGGCATCTCCATCTCAGCCAGTGGCGACCGTATTGTTCCAGGGGCCAGAGCTGCAAACGTCCTTGCTTCTTTCTCCCACACTGCACCCAGCCTGTCCTGTTGCCCATTAGTCACCCAAGTGGAGCTACTGAGAAGGAGGTCGGATGTGTGGGGTTAGAGTTCAGAGAAGTCTGGACCAAATACATAAATTCAGGAGTCATCAGGGTACGGATGATATTTAAAGCTGTGAAGCTGGATGAGATCATCAAGGGAGTGGGTGTGGAGGAAAAGAGGAAGGTCTGAGGACAGAGGTCAGAGTGCTCCATTTCTCTTGGCTTTTTATAGAAAAGAGATTCAGAATCGAACCATTTTTACCATTTCCACTGCTGCCCTCTGTCCACACACCATCAGATCCAGCGGGAGTTATTACAACAGCGTTCTAACAGGTCCTTCCCTTGCACTCCCTCCCGTTTTGGTCTTTTCCTAATGTACAAACTAGAGTGATCCTATTAAAAATAGACCATATCACCCCTCTGCTTAAGACCCCCCATGGCTTCCACCTCTCAGGGTAAAAGCTAATGATGTGAAAGTAAGCCCAGACTAATGTATGGTCCAGGTTACTTCGAGAGTGAACAAGGATGCTAAATTATGCAACTTGAACTGATCTGGGGATAAATGCAGGCCATCCTGAGATACCTACTTTTGAGGCATCTCATGACTGCCATGCCTCTGCATCCTGTCTCAAGTCTCACACGCTGTGCTGCCTGGTGACTTCTCCGCTTCGGTTCCAGTTCCTTGCTGGCCTGCAGGCCCCAGGCAGAGCTGCTCAGAGACTCTGCTCGTTATGTGTCTGCACAGCCCACCATTCCTTTCCTTCCCTCAAGATCTTGTTCTAAAGTCTTAGTGAGGCTTTTCCTGGGAGCTGAATCTACACGTTTCCCCCTTGTCCACATCCTAGTTCCTGCTTTATCTATGTATTTTTGCATTGATTGCCACCTGAATTTTTGATATATTTTACTAATTTAGCATCTTATATTTCAAAGGTAAACACAAGGGTAGGAATGTTTGACTTTGTTCTATATTTCCAACTCCTGGCACACAGGAGGCAACTTACAAATATGTACAGAAAGAATGAAAAGATTAGTATTTAAGTAGGTGGGTAACATCCAATACAGTCCACGAACATCATACTATTATTTCATAGTGACTTTCATTGGAATTCAGTCCAGTGAGTGTATTTTGGACATTTACTCTTTGTACGGATCTGTGTGGTGTAAGAGGCTGAGGGCTGGGAGGCACCGAGCAAACACAGGATACATAGGACAGTGTCCTCCAGAGAGCCACCCAGAAATACAGATATGCTGTAACAGTTAGACCTGAGTGGCATGGAGCGGAGAGGGGAGGGATCATCCTCACCGAGTTTTCGACACCTCTGATAACTGATCAGAAGTGACTGCTTCTCTACTGTCCCATGTGATTCCTCTTCCTTGTCTTCCAGAGCATTCCAAGCCCTCAGATCGCCACTGGGGCTCCAAGGGTCCTCCACCCCTTGGAGCTGCCCCACACGCCCAGCTAAACCTGCCTTCTGGGTGCCTGTCCCTGTGTTCTTCTCTGCCAGGCCTTCCTTTTGGAACCAGTCATTACAATAATGCAGTATTTTACACTCTGATTTCTCAGAGTTTCCTGCCTGCAAATAGGACCAATGCAAGGCAAACAAATGTTAAATAAGCTCTTAAAAAATAACCAGGAACCATTTGTTTTAGATGAAGAAAGAAATCCATCCTTTGAAGTAAATAAATAAAATCGGGCTGGGGGTATAGCTCAGTGGAATAAGCGCTTGCCTAGCAAGCGCAGGGTCCTGAGTTCGATCCCCAGTACCGCAAAAAAAAATAAATAAAATAAATAAATAAATAAAATCATGCACTGAATGACTATCTGGGGTTGTTCTCATTTTTATGTAGCTTCTTTAAACAGTTTTAACTGATAACTGCTCTTTAGATTTTCTTTAAAATAAGTGAGGGCCAGGCATAGAGCTCAGCAGTGCAGCACCTACCAGCAAATGCAAGGTCCTGAGTTTGATTTCTGGTACCAAAAAAAAAAAAAGTCATAGTTTGGAAACATGCTGTCAAAAATCTCTAATTCCATGCGTAAAGAAAGGAAATGGCCTTAGGGGGCATATAATCCAATTACCTACCTATATATAATGTTATATTTTCAAGTAAATTCCACAAAATTATAGCTGAGAACGTGCTTCAGGATGACACATGCATACATTAGATGACTAACTTGGAAAAAAGACTTAGTAGTCACTAGCTAGATAAAAAGTATTTATTCCCCTCCCCTGAAAAAAGAAAGCAACCAAAGAGCGTGCTAAATGGTACCGAAGAACTGCATACTCATTCCCATCCACCTCATTTTAAATGATTTTAGGTAACAGCAGATGCAAATGATCGCTTGTTATAATGGTTAGACTTTTTATCTCATGTAAAAAAGTCTAACTTTATCAGGCAAAGTACAGGCAACCATATCATATACTGCAAATTTTCCATTAAACCGTCAGTTACAGACAATTCCTAACAAGCACCCCAGCAATTTGGTTTAGGTTTTTTTTTTTTGCATTCTTTTTTATACTTTGAAGTTATAATAAAGCTTAATTGTACAAGTAACTTTAAGGAGAGTTAATTTGCACAGTCTGGCAGGGGTTAGCTTATCACGTATTTGACTCTGGGTTACTTTGACTTACTGAGTCTCCATTTTTTTTGGCTGTAAGTGGAGTTAATGTTGATACTCTACTAATGAGGCTCTAACAAGGCTAAGGCATGCGGTACACTTAACAGAAGGCTCGTAGACACTTACTAGGCAACAGTCATGACTTGGGACCGCTGCTGGGAAGAGGGGCCATGAGCAGATTTCAGCGCTCAAAGAAAACAAGTGACTAACCAAAGAGTAGGGCTTAGAAAGCATTACTACTCCTGTATTGTTTTATGTTCTAAAAAATACTAAATATAGCTTCACATATAAATACCTGGAAAAACCTGAGTAAGTAACATACTGTTTGCTGCACATTCGTACCAGGTGATGACTGAAATACAATACTCTTAATGACCTAAAGGGACAGGTCAATCCTTGGACACTGAAGGCCTTTTCATCTATGCAGTAATTTGGAGAATTAGTCATGTACTAGCTTGTACTATTTGGTGAATGATTCTGTAAGTTCTCATGTGGGCTTTTAGCCAGTTGGTTGTAAGGATTTTGAAAGAAGGGAATATATGTAGTTTTTATATATTTTACATTGTCTGACTCAGCACAAAGAATTTCAGATTAGTGTGTTTAATGAAGTAGCACTGGACCAGAAGTCAGGAAATACAAATTTCAGCTGAGTGACTGCAGATAAGCTGCTTACACTTCCTTAGACTTCAGAGTATTCAGGAGCAATAAATATTCTTTTCCACTGGTGACATTTGGATTCCTTTTTAAATGCTCTCATTCTAACAAACACTGGCAAAACAGATGTGGATTGACTAGTAAACACTATAAAACTGATTTTTTATTTTTTTGTGGGGCACAGGGTCTCACTATGTATTTCAGGCTGGCCTTGAGCTCACTTTGTAGCCCAAGCTGGTCTCAAACTTGCAATAGTCCTCCTGCCTCAGCCTCCCACGTGCTGGGATTACAGGAATGAGCTACCACACCCGGCTCTAAAACTGATTTTTGATTGATGTATGTGATTAATTAATACTCAGCTTCATTTTACCATATCTACAGTTTGTAGGAAATGTAACCCTTAATCATAGATATTGCTCACTCATGAAAACTTGCTATGAACTCACAGTTCTTGTGGCCCATCCTAACAAACACAAATCCTTTGATCTGCTTTAATAACAGCAAACACTTTCATGCTGGTATTCTCTGCTCCCTGCCCTGCCTTACTTTCTCCATAGTATTTATCACACTGATACACTGTTTATTTTATTCATTTGTGTTCTCTCTCTCTCTCTCCATTCTTCTCCTGCCTCCCTACTTAGAATAGCACTCTAAGTTCCACGAGGACACAAATTTTATTATTTATTTATTTAATTTTTTTTTTTGCGGTACTAGGGATTGAACTCAGGATCTTGTGCTTGCCAGGCAAGCCCTTATTCCACTGAGCTATATCCCCAGCCCTGGACACAGATTTTTATTTGCTTGGTTCACTGCTATATCCCTAGTACCTGGAATGGCATCTGACACGTAAGAGCTCAAAAATCATTTGAGTGAATGGGTAAATAAATATCATTTAATATCCTTTACTAGTTACCGCATACCATAACTTATCTCGGATGATTGTGAACTCAGCGTTTCCATGTTAACCAGAATTTCGGAATCTTATCTCCTGCCTAAGGCCTATTCATTTCTCCCTTTGCCATTTAAGGATCTTCTCATACCCAATCTCTGCTTGTTGTATCATCATCCAGCCATTCCACCCATCCATTCAGTTATAGATTTATTGACAGCCTAGGTGAGTCAAGTAACATGGTAAATCCTGGGGATACAGAAGTAAACAAGCTGGATGCACCTCCTACCCCTATCTCTTCAAGGGTTGCTCAGGGACCCAGCTACCCCCGGGTTCCTGGCTTTCCTACTTGCTCTGACAGCTCTTGCTTTGAGTGCTGTAGATATTTGTCACACCCCAGAACAACTCTGTGGCTTGGCTGGTTGCTATACAACCTGTAGAGCAAGGTTGCAACTGTCTGCATCACTGGACAGTTGCTGTGGGTCACCGAGCAGAGGCTGCTTCCTGAGTGGTGCTGATCCAAATTCCAGCTCCCTAAGGCCTGGCTGGGTGAGGCCTAAAATAGCTTGCTGCGTCTCCCTCACTTGCCTGTGTTTTCTCTTCTCAGAGGTGATTTGAGGGTGCATCTTTGCATCCCAAGAGAGGGTAATTAATCCATCACCTTTAGCTTCAAGGTTATTATTATCTACACTTCCTCTTCAACATAGACCACTAAGCGGCCAAGGGGCAGAAAATCTTAAATCAATCCCTGCTGAGCCCCAGTCCTATCTGTGTCCTACCCTTGTCTTGAGCCAGGGCTTTGGGAGCACTTGCTGGCTCGACCCCAGCCTTCCCCACTTTGTGCTTTGTGGATTTGTAGAGTCCTGGAAGAGGGTAACTGAGAGTCTACAAAAAGAGGGCACCGTGGCCCAGTAACGTGGCAATGACACTGTCTATTTCTCCCACTTGGGGTACATGGTGAATAACAAGTCCATCTGTATGTTTATAAATATCTGACTTTGTTAAACCCTGTTATTACAGTTTGACTGTGTCCTTCAAAAATTCTCGTGTTGTCTGGTCATGATGGTGCCTGGCTGTAATCCCAGCACTCAGGAGGCTGAGGCAGGAGGATTGTCGTGCAATCAAGGCTAGTCTGGGCTACATACAGAGACCTTGTCTCAAACAAACAAAAGACCAAAAACAAAACAAAAAATATAAGCTCATGTGTTGCAAATTTCATCCCCGGGTGGATTTGCTGGTGGTGTCTGGAGGTAACAACTCTGAGAGGATGATGGCATTAATGTTGCGAAGACAATGGAAAAGAGCCCCAGCTACAATGGTCACTGTCTCTCAGGTGACATCCTTGCTACTATAGGACACGGCAACCAGGTCCTCACCAGATGAGGAGCAGAGCCTGGCTCCATGCTCTTGGGGTTCCCAGCCTCCAAAACTATGACCCAAATGAACTTCTTTATAAATTACTCACATATCATGTTATAGCAACAAAAAATAGACTAAGGCGCCACTCAGTGTTTCCAGCCTAACCTGACCACTGAACTCCTTAACCCCATATGACTAGTTATATCTTAGGAGACACGATTTCTCAGGAGAAACCTGCTGGAAAATCATTTCTCATCTTTGCATTACACCTAAATGAGCTCTAGCAAATGGCTTTGAAAATGAGACAGGTTGAAGGCAGGCACAGAGCTCTCTGGCAGCAGTTCTAGGCGACCCATCACAGAGGGAGAGCTGAGACTCATGGGACAAATACTAGACTCCATGTCAGAAAGTCCTTGCATTGTCCCCAAGCTCACCATATGTTGTCCCCCAAATCACGTTAGCTCTGAACCACTTAGTTCTGAATTTTGTCTTCAGGGAAGAAGACCCTGTTTAGGATATAACCATATCTTGGTCTTTGAAACTTCTGCCCAGTTTAGGAACTCTGGGTAGCAGGTTCTACTTTGGTTTGAAAAGTGCTCTTCTGGGGTGGGTGGGGTAGCTTAGTGGGTAAAACACTTGGCTAGCATGGGGGAGGCATTATTTCACACACTCCAACTCAGAAGGGAAAGATTAGTTCCCAAACCCATCTGTCTTTCAAAAGAAGGAAATTCTATAACTGACACTTGCAAATAATGCTCTAGGGGAAACTGAGCTGTACTTGATGCAATGTAAAATTTAGTTTCTGTTTGCTCAGAGTTTGATGTAAGCATTGGTGACAGTAAGTAGTTTAAAGAAGATGGATTTTTGCTTCCACTGTAGGTTAGAGAAGTGTTACTTTCATCACCGCTAGTTAATTTCTGGACGTCTGTCATAAATCCAATGTGACTCTTGTTAAGGGAGTGTGGCTGCCACCTGCTTACTGCAACTGTATGTTGCTGCTTCCTAGCTGCACCACCAGTAGCAGTGAGATGTAGGGAGCAGACAGAGCTCTGTGGATCAATTCCAAGGCAGTCTGTGAGTTCGAGCCACGCATCTGTGTCGACACATAAGGAAGCAGTGAGACTAACTCCCCTGTCTCCTTCCCATCCTGGTATCTTTAAAAATGTCCATCACAACAGGGGACAAATGGGTTTGTGACAGTAAACAGACTCTAGGGACCATGGCGTCAGCAGCACTGTTTCTAGTGGTCTCTATAAGGTGCACAAAGACCATGGAGCTGACATGTGGCAAAATCTCTATGTGGCAGTAAGAGTGGGAAGTTTCTAAGCCAATCTGTTGGTCAGGCCCCTGGGTGAACACTGTCCCCCACAGAGGGACTCAGTAGCACTGAGTTTGGTGCCCGGCACACAGCAAGGACTCATACACAATTGCTAGTAGGGGCACATCTTACTGTCTGCAGTCACCCTAATGTGTGTACTGTGGGGTACCCAATGCCTATGTCCCCTTTTTTCAACCTTGGTACTGTTGATGCTTTGAGCTAGATAATTCTTGGTTGGGGCTAGGAGAGGGAATCCTGTCTTATACATTGCCTGAGGTTGAGTAGCATCCCCGGCTTCCACCTAGCCAGTGGTGTCCTTCTCTAGCACAAAATGTCTTTAGACATTGCCAAATGTCTCAGTGTCTCATCACCCTCTGTTAGGAACCACTTCATCTATATATTCATGGTATGCACCAGAATCAGAAAGATAGCCCTGCCTGTTCTCTCTTCTTTTTTTGAATTGATATTTCTTGATCTACCTATTGTAGGTATTACAGTCTCTTTAACCTGCTTTTAGTCAGCTTTCTGCAAAGGATCTCATATATCTGGGAGAACCTCTCTAGGTACCGCTACCTAAGTTAAAAAGACTTGTTTCCCGTAAGGAGGAAAGAGAATATTAAACAGAGAGAAAACATGCCATACGGGAATTGCACCAGTACCCAAGGAGGCTGTTCTGCGGAATGAGTTTGAGCTGGTCTTAGATGCAGGATGGAACTGAGTTCTGAAACTAGAACAGATGTGCCTGTGAACCCAAAAGGAACCTTTCTGACTTAAAAAACAAAAACAAAAACAAACTTACCTTCAGTTGTTTGCTATGCACTTTTGGAATTTTAATGATAAAGAAAACTGTAGCTTCACACTAAAGTATCCTTCTGACAAACAGACTCTTTTTTTTGTCTGTTGGCTTTGTTTTTATTTACTTCCTACTTATGTCAACAGTATCAGGAAGGTACCAGCATGGGCTCCAGAAATAGGCTGTCTTGGTAACCTCACGCTCACAAACACAACCAGTAGCTCTGCTAATGGAAGAATCTGGTAGCCTTTGACCCCTCTAACACTGAGGAATGATGGATCTACTCCTTCTCAAAAATGGAAAAACCAGAATCCTGCCATCCTGACTTAAACCCAGCCAGTGGGCAATCTGCTTGAAAATGAATACACATCCATGGCTAAGGGTGAAGAATAATTTACGACAAATAAAGCTCATGAAATTTCTAATTTCCTTCATGTTGCTACAAGTATAGCTTCATGCTTTAAAAAAATGTGGGCTGGTAACATTTTTCTGCCTCACTTTCCTTACAGTGCAGAGTTAAACAGATGCTCCTACCTCGCCTCCAGTGCATGGGTAAGGGCTGGAGTATCTAGAGGTGCAGAGAGCTCCCTTCTGGACAACATCATCTTCTAGGCCAAAGGTAGCTGAGCAGTTAGTGGCAAAGTACTTGTAAGGCTTCCACGTCTTGCCAAAGTCCTGGGACCGGTCCAGCACCATGGCTGCCGGCCTGGGGGACTTGAACACCATAATTAGGTGAGTGAAGTAGAATTCAGCTTCTAGGTCTAACTGGATCTTTTCTCTGTGCACATCCTCTGCAGACTGCCACCACGTGCGGGGAAACCTGAAGGACGAGTCTGCCATGGCGGACGGCAGGTGAGCCAGGTGAGGGTGGACAGCACTGCACTTGTCACACTTGGGCTGCCGGCAAGTGCGCTCGGCATTCTCACTGTAGAAGCAGTACAGTTCGGTGCCGTTCTGACCACAGGTGCTGTCTGCCCAGAGTTTTCTTCCTAGAGCCAAATTTCCCATGCGAGGGTTGCAGGCTTTTTCACAGCGGGAACTCGCTCCAGCTACTCCACTCAGTCCTAAGGAGGGAAAGCAAGTGTCGTTATTCAGGAGGAACCCCAGGGAGAATGAAAGCTCTTCTCTCTACCTGGTCCACCTACACCAGATACCTTTATCTGCAGAGAGCTCAAGACTTTCCAAAGGGGGACATTCTAGCACATTTCATCATGAACACTGTTCTGCATTCTCAGTGCATTTGTCTATATTGAGTGTGTGTATTTTATTTCTTATGTTCAGACGTAAAATCCACGTAAGGAAAAAAAAATCACTTCAGGTAAAGGGCGAGGGAGAGAAAATACAGTGGGGTGAAGAATATTGGTATAATATTTTCAAGCACTTTGCTTTATATATGTTCTCTATTTTTGAAATGTTTTTGAATCTCACAAATCACACCAAAAATGTTTTTTTCTAAAAAAATACTTAATTTAATTTTTCAAATACAAGTTAAGTCCTTATATTTGATTATCTAACATGATCTCATAGGAATGTATTCAGCAGGTTATGTAGAATTCTATTTTCTTTATGTTTTTAAGGCAACGAAGAGATAAATTCCCTAGGAAAAGTAGTATGAGATATTTAGTAAATATACAATGGGACCTTATTTAGGAGGCAAAGCTAGAGACTGTAGGATCTCAAATATGCAATATCCATTTGTGATACTAAATAAAGGTAACTAAGAAAAAGCCACCTCTAAAGCACTAAATGGTGGACAGGAGCTTATTTCACAGGCTCCCTGACTCTTGAGTGTGTCTGCCTATGACAGGTTGCACAGCAGTCACCTGTTCGCTTCACTGGAGGATGTTTATAGCCTGGCAGCAGCTGTTTAACGCCACCTTTAGCCACTGTCTGTGAACCAAAACACCTTCTTAAAGAAATATAGTCTTGCTCCCAAGCAGAGGTCCAATGGGCCTTAATGTTTCAAAATCACTTAAGATGGTAAACATTATCCACTTGTTAGCATTCTGGCTGCATGTCACAGTCCTTTAAGTAGGATTTGTCATGTTCATTACAAATACCTGGAGCAAAACCACCTATTTTAAAAGCCAAAACAGAGCGGAAAAGAAAGAAAAGGAAACCAAACCCCACGCTGAATGGCTAATGAGTGTTTCTGCTTAGTTTTGCTCAGTTGGGAGGGAGCAGATCCGAGCTGCTACATGACAAGATTGGCGGACACGGAGACTCCCACACACTGACTGACACAGTGGTGCAATCGAAGCAGAGGGCTTCCTCGGGATCAATTTTTAATGGCAGTGGAAGCATGCAGGACGTTGCCATTGCTCTGATTAGCTGGGGCAACAGCTGCTTGTGGCCAGAATCACACCAACACACAGTGGGCTATGACTCACCTGTAAAGCATTTTGGGGTAAATCATATACTGCCTGTACAAGTATTTTTCACTTGAAACACTTGTCTTATAATATTTATTTACAACCTCTTGGTTGCTCGTATGTTTTTTACCATAACATGGTTTGAAAAGGGAAGAGTTTATTAAAGTTCATTTTCCTTCTGGCGGCGCGTGCATTAGTGCACTAAGGGTATTTAAGTAGGGAGAAGTAAGGCTAAATTGTAGAACCTTAGCGGCTCTCTGGAGAAATACTGAGACAGTTAGAAACTGCTCCTAAACGTATAAGCCCAGATAGTATTTGCTCATAATAACCAGTAAGCAGAGTACTTCGAGATCCCTAAAGAAGTGATTATCCAAGCATAGCAAGGATGCTCCTCTGAGTCTGATGTTTTGGTTGACTCCCTGCTACAGACTCTGACGCCTGGATTTTCCGGAGGAAGAGTGGAAGGAACCAAAGGGAGAGACCCCAGCCGACCTCTAACCGCACACCCTTTTTTGGAGCAGGCGAGGTCCTCGGAGAGCGGCGGCGCCCCTCGCCTTTCTTCCCCTTTGCCCACACAGCTGCACTTATGCCTAACTGGAAACCAGGTGACCCGCACCGGGGAGAGCGAGGAGCAGAAGGGGCTCCCGAATTTAGCAACAGAGACCTGGGAACGAGTGGCCTAGGGCAGTCCAAGAAAGCCAGGGCGGGAGAGCGGGGAGCGGGCATCTGACGACGCCTCCGCCCCAGGTCCAGTTACGGAGATCCGGCGCGGACCCGCCTCCGACCTCCCGCAGAGTCCGGCCAGGGTACCAGTCCTCAGGGCGGCCAGCCAGCTCGGCGCAAGCCAGCGGCCACCGCCTACGGCCTGGGCCCGAGTCCCGCTGCGTTCCGGCCACTGGCCCGGAAGGCGCTCGCCAGCCCCAGGTGGCCCTACCTGGCGCCCCGGTGCCCGCGAGGGCGGGGAGCACGGGGAGCTCGGCGATCGCTCTCCAGGAGCGGCCGCCCCGGCCCACGCGCGCCCGGGTCTCCGGCCACCCCTCGCCGTCGCCCCTCAGGCCATGAAGTGCCGGGGATGGCGAGCCGGTCCTTTGTTCCCTCACCAAGGGGAAAGGCAGTTTTGCAACAAGCCACAGCGAGCAAGAAGCCCCGGGCGCGGCGCCTCCCGCAGGGTGCACGCGGCTACCGGGCTCTCCAGGGCAAGTGCATCTCAGCCGCGGGGAGAGCAGAGGGGTCAGGAGCGCGGCGCCCCGCGAGGGCAGGGGAACATGGCCACTCGCCCCAGCGCCGGGACCCCGGCTCTGCCTCCCTGCCCCCGCGCGCCGCGCCCGGCTGGAGAGACGGCGAGGGGAGCCCGCGCGCCCCCACCCACCTGCGGCCACCGCCGAGCAGCCCCAGAGCAGCAGGATCCGCGCGCAGCCCTCCATGGCCGGGGGCGCCGGGGGCCGGGCTGGGCTGGAGTCCGCGGTCACTGGGCGCCGGGGCCGCGCCGGGCGGCGGGGTGACGCTCGCGCGCCGGCCTGGCGGGGCCGGGGCACCTCGGGGGCGGCGGGAGCCCGGGGACCATAGCCGGCCGGCCGCGCTCCCCGCCGAGCCGCCCTGGGGCTCCTGCGCCCGCCGCCCGCCTGGGCGAGACCTTTCACTTCGCGGCCGCCGCCTCCGGGGCGTCCTCCTCCTCCGCGCGCGCCTCCTCCTCCGGCCGCCGCCCCGCAGCCCGCTCCTTCCCCTTGGGCAGCGCCCGGGGATGCATTTTATTGCCCCGACTCCGCGGCGCTGGGGTGCCAGCCCTCCTCCCCCTCGCACCTCCACCCCTTCCCCCGCCCCCCCCGCGCTTGACAGCCGGGGGTGCAGCCAGCCAGGCCGGGTCGCCGCCGCCCGGGGAGGGGTCCCCGCCCCGCCCCGCCCCCGAAGGCCCTCCCCCCGCCCCATCCCACCCCGAATGGTGCCCCCCCCGGCTCGCCCTTTGCCCCGCACCCCTCCCGCGCGCGCCCTGCATCTCCCGCGTGAACCCTCTGGTGCCCTCCAGCACCCACAAGCCTCCCCCGGGAAGTCGTCTCCCACCTTCTCCCGGAACATTCCTGAGAGCAGTTGACTCCCTGCTGGTCAGGTCAGGGCACGCCAAGGGGCTTAAAAAACCGCGAAACAGGCTAGCGCCTACTTTCCGTATCTCCCAGCAAAACAAGCCTCCCCATTCCTGCCGCCACCCCTTCGCCCCAGTCCGCGATCCCGGGCGCGGAACCCCCAGTTCAGTCTGGGGCGCTGGCCCCCAGCGCGAGCCGGCTACTGAGATTAAGGTGGGCTCTTCTCTGCTACCCTTTCGGCATGAGGGTGCATCCCAGCTACAGAGTGTGCCCTCACGGCCGGAGGCTGTGCCCATTTTGTGGTAAAAGATGTCCTCTGATCAGGCTCGAGGTGCTGAAGGAGAAGGACAAGCTCGCCGCGGGCAGTTCAAGAACATCCCAGTCTGTTCTTACCAAACGCCAGAGGGTCCTTGCACTCAGCTCTGTGGAGTACTACGACGTACTGTGAAACAAGGTTACGAAATAACTTAAGGGGAACGATTCAGTACCAACCGCAAGCAGCTAACTGTAGATAGGATCGCTCGGGCTGGTGTTTATGGAAGGAGATTAAATAGCGCCTGAGTCTGGAACTTTTGCAAATTCAGTGAAAATTTAATTCTGCTTACACATCCAGAGAAATTGACAAAAGTTAAGTCGAATGCAATTTTGCACGGCAGCTTTCATTTCGTGTCTTTGAATATTTTCCAAAAAAGTAACTACTCTGCAGTTCAGTTACTGTCTGTTTCCCAGACGGGGGAAAATTCAGAACTTCGGGGCAATGTAGATGTGTTGTATCCTGACCTAGCTGGGAACATGTAAGAAATGCATTATATCCCAGAAGGAACCGGGTAGAGGCCAGCATAATTTAATGTCTTGGGAGACATTAAAATTATTCTTTTGGCCAGGACTGAGAAGTGGCAACTAGTATGAGAGAGTGATTTGTATAAAAATATCTTCACTTTAGAAGACACATCCTTTGTGTATCCAACTATTAGCAATATTAGGGCTTTCTTCCTTTCTCATACCTACACTGCTGGTGAAATCATTGAAGTACCCCTCTAACTGTTCTCTGTATTACATGAATGATAGGAAGTTATAATAGCCTAAAGCTCTTAGTGCAAATGTTAACCTAATGGCAGAGACAGAGAAAGAGGGAGAGAGAGAGCTACTATTCTGAGTCTACTATATTTAGGTAGAACTACTGCATTTTTCATTACAAATTTCAAAATCATTTGTTATCTGCACTAATCCTACACTGATAATACACTTTCTTGATGGCTCTGTAACTGGTTCTTATGGTATTTCCTCTAACAAGACAGTAAATTTATGGTATAGTCTATACAAAACATTACTGTTTTTCTCCCTCTTCTTCTTCTTCTTCTTCTTCTTTTTTTTTTTTTTTTTGGTATCAGGAATTGAACTCAGGACCTTGTGCTTGCCAGGCAAGTGCTGTGTCGCTAAGCTATACACCTGGTCCTATTGTTTTTCTTATATTCCTCATTACTTTTAACTGAAAACACTTGCCAGAAATATCATAAATGTTCAACTACGTGTTTTTGAGTGAATTATGTTAAAACTATTCTATTCTAAACAATGGATTCAGGAAGCTTATTCACAAGAGAGCCCTTTAGGACCCCACTTAAATTATTTGTGCACTTTTAACATGTTCGGTTCTGATGTTTTTCTGGACCACAGGATCTTAGAAGAAACACATTAGAATGCGGCAGGATACTGTGAAAGGCAAGGGTAAGTTGAGGCCACCCAGAAATAGGGCTGATGGGAAAACTATCAAAAGCAGATATGTTAGGCAAAAGAACAAACCTCCTGAAACTCAGAGTCCAGTTTCTGTTCTGAGAAATTTGTTCTTGAAGATCTGAAGTCAAGTTTTATCCCCCTTTCCAAGCATTTGTTCAGTTACCCGTGTGATGTGATAGCCAAACCTTAATCACCCTTCTTCAGATCTCTACCAGTGTGACTTACTCTGTGCACCTGCACTCAGCCCCAACTCTGTCTGATCAATACAGAACAAAATATAAGATAGCCCCTTCTTCTTAGGTGCAGGACTTACATTTCTATAACCTAAAGATGCACTAGCAGCTTTGTAACGCTGGCTGATTTATGTTTGAAGTCAACTAAAATCCTTTTTGCATATATATATGTCATTTTGTTATTTATTTATTTTTGGTCTTTTGGAGACAGAGTCTCGCTGTGTGGTTGAGGCTGGCCTTGAGCTCACTTTGCAGTCCAGGCTGGCCTTGAATTTGCAACAATCCTGCCCCAGCCTCCCAAGTGCTGGGATTACAGGCGTGCGCCACCACGCTTGGCTATATAAATCATTTTAAAAAGATAAAATACAGAGGGAAGATTTCCATGAAAACACATTGCATGTAGTAAGCATTTAATATTAATGTATGAGACTGACATGCTGCCGGCTGCGCTGAGGGCATATTCCAATATTAATTTATTTTTATTTTTTATTTTTTTTTCCGGTACTGGGGATCGAACTCAGGACCCTGCGCTTGCTAGGCAAGCGCTTATTCCACTGAGCTATATCCCCAGCCCCCTCCAATATTAATTTAAAGAGGCAATCAACAAATTCAAATTGTTACTTTTCAAAAATGGTTAAATTTAAAAAAAAAATTTAGTCTTTAATGAAGTATCTGTTTTTTAAAAACATAATCACTTATATGGAAAACTTGACTCTTGGACAACACTGCACACCTGTCACACTAGTATATGTTGCCAGGGAAAGGAAGGACTTTCAAAATAGTGATATGTTTAGTGAACCTCGGATCCTTCCTCCGTGGAAGCAGAAACATTATCTCATCGAGCCTTGCGACACTGATGTGTGGGAGGGAACAGGAATAGTTGTGTCTATTTACACAACGCAAAAATGGTAGGAAAGATGGAAGTTCTGGGCTTAAATCAGAAACACACACTTAGACCTCAGTTTTCAGATAAAAAAAATCATTGCTAATCCATCAATTGTCCATGAATATAAATCTGTTTGTCTTTCACATTGGAAGACTGTGAGGAAGATTGTTTCCATTGAAAGAATCTTATATTTTGTTTTCTACCTGGCCTGTGAACTTGGAGTGACCTGTAGGAACACCACCTTGGGATTTTCCTTAAGCTTTAATCTAAGCCTCCCACCAAGGGTGCTGTTGCTTATTTCATGTGCTTTCTGGCTACAGCTGCTCATTCCTAGGAAGGGAGTGAGGCCTTTGAAAATACATGTGCTCTTCCAGGAAGGCAACCAGTACTTTTGTTTAAAAATGCACCCATGCACTCTCGTGTGCAGATGAATTATCTGAAGTCTAGGACATTTAAACAAACAAGAACAGTTCTGCTGCCGTGACAGGGATGGCTACTGCTGACAGCACCAGGTCCATGCACTCTGTAAACATTTTCCTTCTGGATGGCCATTAGCTGAAACCTTCTACACTTTGTGATCTTTCTGACATGGATGAAAAGGTGCGCCGAGATGGATTACTATTTTTTTTTTTAGTGTAGGGAAATAGAGAAAAGAAAGGATCACTGAAGGCCTTGCAAAGATGAAAGAACAGTAAGCAGGACGGGCTGATTTCTTTTATTTGTATGTGGTTGAGAGTGTGAATTATGGGATCTGACCTGCTGGGCTCTGCAGGGGACTAGCTGTGTGAGGCTGGCTGAGCTACTTAACCACTCTCTGCACCCTTTCCGTATTTGCCGTTGGGAATATACCAGTGCCCTAGTTTGTAAGATTGTTATGAATATTAAGTGAGTTAAAATGTATGAAGTGCTTGGAAAAGTACAGGACATACAGAAAGCACATTATTTTGTTAAATGCAAAAAATGGTCAAATATTGGTCCCTCATGTATGTACAATCTCTTTTGATCTGCCCTGAAAGTCTACTGTAATGTATACACATGAGGTATGGTAAAAAATATGGTGGGTGTTTACATTTTTAAAAAATTGTTAAAATAAGACACATTGCCATGAATCTCCCTTAAAATAGTTCACCTCGGAATAATTCCCTTTACTTTGAACACTCTTATCCCACCATTCTTTGTGTTTCTGAAGCAGTTCTGGGAGACTTCTTTCATGAGTGTCTTTATGAGGTGTGATGAAAAATACAATAACTGCTGCTGGTATGCTGTCCTGCGATAAGGCCGGCTTGTAAAAACTGTCGTGTGTTCTCATCCACCTTATTCACCAGATGTGGGACCATGCAACTTCTGGCTCTTCCCCAAAGTCATCATGACCATGAAAAGTAAGCATTTTGAATCAATGAGGACACTGAGGCAGCTATAACTGCACGACTAAGAACAATCATAAAAGAGGACTTCTAAGAACTGCTTCAGAAAGCATCAAGAATAATGGGATTAATGTGTTTGAAGCAAGCAGGAGTGTTTTAAGAGAGTTAACTGTAATGTGTCTTCTTCTGCAATAAATTTTAAAATTTAAATGTTCACTGTGTTTTTCCGTCACATCTTGTGGATGAATATTTTGTAGATAGAAGCTAGTTTCCCTGGCTTAATTTTAAGTGCTTCTTCCCATCAGTGAACGATCCTGTACAGGAGCTAAGTATACAAAGCAACAAACTCTATCTGGAAGGAGAAAAGAATCAGCATTGAATGTGGAGCAATAATCTACTAAATGTTGTTGTAGTCACAGTTTACAAGGGAATAGATTTAATGCAGGACACATAATTTATAGGACTATTTTATAATATTTGCCCAAAAAGTCAAATGCAAAACAGTGTGGGAGATCTGTGCATGTGCTAGTGACCCAAAGAATCCAGCTGAGAGCCTGGATCCCACAGAAAGTCCTACATGAGTCCAGCTGAAGGCCTAGAGGCCATGGCAATGCCTTCCACAAGTCCAGCTGGAGGCCTACAGCCCACAACAATATCTCATGTAAGTCTGCATCAAGGATCTGCACGGGGAAGGCCCAAAGGTCAGTGGTCGAAGCTAGAAAGTCTGCACCAGCAGGATGGAGGCTTTGTGCCAGCAGCCTGAGGGATCTGCCCTGGAGCCAGGAATCGAAGCTCAAGGTAAGGACCAGAGCTTCCCTGCAAGGAACAGCAGCCATCCTCAGCAACAGTGAGGACCCGAGCTCCTCCTATGAGGAGAACTGCTGAGTTCACATCAGGAAAACCAGCACGACAAGCTTCTCCAGGAGAGCCAACATCACACCATCTTCCCCTCCAGTTCTCCTTTTATGCTGTTGGCAACAATCCTCAGGTGGGCCTTCCGCACCCAGCACCCTGCCAACTCAGTTCAGCTGGATGTTACAGTTGACCTTCAGTTAACCCAACACAAATGTCTTTGTCATGATGACTAAGGTCAGATTGTCACCTACATGAGGAGGAGACTAGAGCTCAGAAAAGTTGAGTAACTGAGCCAGAGTTGCAGACTGAGGAAATGGGCAAGTCAGGACTTGAACTCCTGTGTGTCTAGACGACTGTATCCTTCCATTTCCTCTTTGAGGATGGTGCTGTCACAAGACGGTAAGAGGAAGGGTCTATAACCAGACTGCCAGTTGCCTCACTGGGAAGAACACACATGGAATGTTTTCCCTCTTAACAAGCAGTTTCCCCCACAGAGTCCAGCTTTTACCGCCACCTGTCTTGTTCCCTTCATGTGTCATTCTTGGGTTTTAGAGCTGTTTAATCCAGCTGTCTCTGGACAGTTCTTCCTGGACCCCTCAATCCACCCCTGACCTATACTCATCTCATGTTCAAAACTAGATTCATTGTCCTTCTCCCCTAAAATGTTCCTCTTTCTGCTTTCTCTTCCTAGTATTCTTTTCCAATGGAATGTCCCAAGAAAAAAGACTATTTTACAGACATGTAGCATTAGTATTATAATTTTATATAATTTATAATTTCATGATGAAACATCAGCATAGGAAAAGTTATGTGGGAAGTTATTTAGCCAAACTCATTTTCTGACAGGACAAAATAGAGGCTCACTGAGATTCAATATTTAAAACTTATTATTTCATAAACCCCAGCCTAGTCAAAATTACAGAGCTGGTTTGGATTAATGACTAATTTGGGATTGTGAATTTAGCCTTCTCTGTGCCTAGATCAACACAGAAGGAGTATCCTTTTCTACACTGCAGAACATTCATGTTCAGTGAGATATATTACATATTCTGAAGAAAAAGAATTGAACAGTCAAGTAATTTTAATATTAGATTTAAGTTAATAGGATTTCTCGTGATTTTTAATATATTTTTCTTTCTAATGACAAGAAGACAGGCGGTGTACAGTCTGATACAGTGCAGCTGTTTAAGGAAATCATCAGGATATGTGTGGTTTTCTTCCTCATGGTATAGGATGGCTGCTGTGCCACTAGGACTTGTGTCCTATTCTAGGCAAGAGAAATGGAAAAAGAAAGAAAAAGCCCAGATATACGCCGGGTGACTCTGAAGTAGCTTTCCTAGTATCCCCGCCTACTTGATTCCTTCTAATTGTCCAAAAATGGCCTCTCTGGACTACAAGGACGTCCTGGGAGTCAAATATTTCACCCTTAGCTAAGTTAGAGTTGTATTAGAAAGAGAAGGTTAGATATTGGGAAGGCAACTAGACACATATGAGGTATAGTCTAAAACTAGAGCGAATGTTTAATTTTTAAAAATGTATTATAGTAAAAGGCATCTTACCAATAATCCCTCTCACAACAATCTCCCTCAAAACGCTCTCCCCTGATTGAATAAATTTACCAGATCATTCTCACCACTTTCTGAATCAGTTCTGGAAGTTCTCTTTCAGCAGTGTCTTTACTGTGTGGACATGGCTGCCTCAGTGTCCTGAACTGACTCAGAGAGCTTACCTTTCATGGTCATTTTGACTTTGGGGAAGAGCTAGAATTCTCCTGGTGCCAGATCTGGCAAATAAGACGGATTAGGACATACCTTGAGGTTTTTATCAGCCCGCCTTTCTGTTTGATGGCACGTGGCAGCAGCTGTCACTAATTTTTATCACACCTCACAAAGATATTCATGAAAGAAGCCTTCTAGAACCACTTCAGAAAGTGGCAGGAATGATGGGGTAAATATGTTCAAAGTGAAGGGGATTAATGACTGTGTGTCTTTTAATGGAATACATTTAGGAAAACAAAAAACAAAAACAACAGCAGCAAATTTAAACATCCACTGTGCTTTTCGATCATGCCACCTATGTCATCAAAAGTGAGCAATTTTACCACCATACTCAATGTGAGTCTCTGTTACCATCCTCCCCGGCTCCCTTCTGTCAGCAGATGGGGTTTGGGTCACCTGGCTTGGCACCCAAACTTTCTCTGATGAGCCAGTCCCTTGCCATGGGCTCCGGGCCATCCACCGTGAACTTCCTGCAGGCTCTGAGAGGAACAGGTTCCTCTTCTGTCCTTCTGGCTGGTACTGCCAGGTCATTGTTTGAAACTCAGTTCTGACGATAGCTGCTGAGACACCTTTCCTCCTTACATTCTCCTCTTCCAGCAGGGTGAGCTGCCCCTCCATCTTCCCATGCTGCCCCCGGTATTATTTAATTATTCTCAGTTACTCTTTTTCCTTGTAGACTGAGTGATTGAAAACCCAAGAAGCAAATTGAATATGTACCTTAATTATAATGGTGGGAAACATACATATGAAAAAAGGCATAGAAAGAAATATATCCAAATACTAGAGATGACTTTTTCTCTGGCTCCTTGGCTCTCAGAAATACTGCATAATTTCTAGTTTTTACATTTCATCTTACCAAATATAAAAACTTACATTTTATTTTATTTTTTGGCAGTACTGGGGATTGAACTCAGGACCCTGCACTTGCGAGGCAGGTGCTTATTCCACTGAGCTATATCCCCAGCAAAATATAAAAACTTAAGGCAGGATATAAAAAAGCCACAAAGTGGTGCCTGCAGAGGGACATGTAAAGGAGGCCACCAGGCGCAGGTGCAACACTTGGGTTCAGGAAGTTAGGAGACCTCTGTGGAGAAGGTGGACTCGAGCCGGGCCCTGACAACTGTGCAGGGGTCAGTGGATGTGTGGCGAGTGTGGGCGAGCCTTCTGTGCTGGTCACAGACGTGCTCAGGGGTGAATATGAAAAGGGCCTTGGGAGGCGGGTCTAGGCTCTCAGGAGGGGAAGATTCACGGCAATCTGTGGAAACAGGAAGAAAAACCAGAGCAGGGCCAAGGAGGTAAAGGTGAATCATGGGAAGTCACAGGATTACAGCTATCACTACCAGAAGTGTCACATTTCCAGAGAGGACCTGGAAGGCAGGCTAAGGAGTCCTCAGTGGAGGGGTCTGCTCTAAGATGATTAAGAAAAGAGGAAGGGAGAGGGACTGAAGGAAAAATAAAGGGAATCAGTAGGACTCTGAGCACTGACAGGGTCAGCAGAAGACCAGGAAGAAATTAAGAGTGATTTGGTGACTCTAAATCTGGTTAGTTGAAAGAAAGAACAGTATCTTTTTCAGGAACTGGAAAATCAGGAAATTTTGCTGGTTTGGGCGTTGGGATGATTCCATTTTGGACTGGCAGCTGAAGGAGGCTGGCAGGCCAGCTGTGCCCAACATACAGAAACCGGCTTCAGTGTTTGACAGAGCAGCCAAGTCTCCAGGTCCAGGGTAGAGTTGAGACAAGAGCAAATAGGAAATCTCTAAGGAAGGCAGGCATCTTACATACATTTAACACCAGTATTGTAAGTTGACCTATGTCATAATTTCATGATAAAACATTAGCAGAGGAAAAGATTTCGGGAGTTAGTCAAGCTTCTTGTCTGACTGAGAAAGTGGAAGTTCATTGAGATGATGTATGTAAAACCCCAGCCTACTCAGGGGTATTCAGCTAGTTAAGTTGCGATTAGAGGCTTAGCCTTCTCTCTGTCTAGCATTCTCATCTAATGATTAAAGGCACAAAAGTTATACTATTTTTCTGTCTCCCTAGTTAAAAACCAAAGAACTACTGCCCCTAAATTAGAAAACCAACATTGGAAAGTCCACAAACTCCTACAACAGCAATTTGACTTAAAATGTTTTGTTGGGACTTCCAGGAAGATGGCGACCGGGTAGGCAGCAGAGAGAGAACCTCCCAGAGGATTACCACCCAAACAATGAAATATAGCAATATGAAGACAAAAATAAGGACTTCCGGGAAGAAGACGACCAGCCGAGAGAGCGAGTGTGGAGGGAAGAACGGCTTCAGCTCCTGAACCCGACAGAGAACGCGCTACTGGGACAAACTGCGCCAAACCGGGCAGCGCTCCAGGATCCCGCTCAGAACCCCACCCCCGCAGCCAGTGCTGCGCGAACTGGAGCAACAGCGACTGGCCGGCGGGATTTCTGAGTTGGGGAAAATCTCCATCCAGGGAAAAACATCTGAACGGCACTCCTGTCTGCACGATCACAGGGTGAGTTAAGTGCGCGCTCTAACCAGTTTTTCCTGAGTCGGGAAGAAGCTCAGCCCAGCGAGAGACATCAAAGCAGCTTTAAGGACTGCGGGATCTCCCGGGTGGGAAGACCTACTTAGGCGCCCCAACGGGTTTTGTGAGGGGGGAAGGAGCTCCACCCAGGGAGAAACACCTGAGTGGCCTATCTGCAAGAATCCTGGGGTGGCGAGCTGTTTATTCGCCCCGGCCAGGTCTTGGGGTAGGGAGTAGAAGTGGAAATCTCAGCAGACAGCTTAAGGGACATTCTCCCAAAGAGAAGTAACCATTGGAGCAGCCTCTGCAGCAGACCTTTGCCTGCTGAACTGTCTGTGGAATTTATAGCTCCAC